>MCJB01050008.1:20849-41947 GCA_002018475.1 Nicotiana obtusifolia
GGGGGGGGGGGGAGGCAAAGCTGACACATTTTGGGGGGACCAAGGTATGCACATTAAGAATATATCCAAAAAAAGAAAATTAACCTTCACTAGATTATAGAGCACTATTGCTATACTCTTCTGTTATAGTTCAAAAGACATGAAGTGTTTAGCTTCCAAAATCCCCTCATAGACATTAGTCTCCCAGTTCAATTATTCAAACTATAACTGTGCTGCAGTCCCAGACAAGTTCGGGTTGGCTATATGAATCCTCAGTGACCATGTTTCTCCGTTTAAGCTCAAGCTAGAAAAGAAGAACTGATTACCTTGTGCAGTGTCACCTTTGAGACCTGGATCAACCTCCACCACTGTCAACTTCACTGTTATAGGCAATTCAAAGTCGATCACCTATGGAAATATTAACCTTAGTTTATTGATTACTGTTAAAAAAGATACGAAAGTACTAGCTTCGACAAGACAAGCTATAGGGTTAATCAGAGATTCTCGATTGACACTTTCAAAGGAGAAAATCAGAACTGCAAACACTGAAAATAAGTTCAGCACTGGAAAATACCTTCCCATTCCAGAAAAGCAAACTGCAGTCCATGCCCTCTTTTAGAAACTTTGCTTTATCTCCAACATCTTTTTCATTTAGACGATATTCTTCATAACTGGTCTGCAATAAAAATTGCCCCAAAGTTATCATAGTATATATAGTGTATACATATAAATTCTTCCTAGAAGTGGGTATGGACTAAGGGGCATTGGAGGGAACTTGATCCACACAAGTAATGTAACCAATTGACATTATTTTTGCTCATTAATGTGACCAATTAAGACATTAGTAAGCAACATTGAACCTTTTCCTTTGTATTTTCATAAGTATTTCATTCATATGCACCAAGAAGATACTGATATTTACAGCAAAAAGAACTTTCAGATCCCTTTAAACATGTAGTGAGACAACGAAGTTAACAAAAATATTTACATTTTCCTGTTTCAGATTATACCAAGCACACAAAAGATGTAAAACTCCAATTTTTTGGAAATGCACACTATACTTCTATACTCAAATATCTGAATAAACCACTTTTACTTGTCTGACTAGCACAGCTAAATTGGGATAAGAAAGGGCAGAACCCACAACTTAAGGGACTTGTAAGGTGCAACTATAGATAAGATTTTTAGAACTTCACCAAAACCAAATAAATTAGTCCAAGGATCAGATGAAAGACATACTCTCCAGAATATTATACGGGCTAAATATTAACAAGGGATAAAAGTAGTAGTATCTCGCATTTCAAAGGGAAACAGTCGGAAAAAGAGAATTGCTGCTAGAGTTAGGCATAATCCCTCAAGTAACCAAGCCCATTGACATGTGGCCAGGTTTATGCTTGCTCTTTTTCTTTCTTTCTTTTTCTGATTTATTTTTGTTTTGGAGGAAGGGAGAAGCATGGTGGAGGGTCACTTTTACGGATTGGGATTTGGGAGCTCTATAATAGTAACCTGCATAAGCTGCATGTCACTGATGCTACAAGAACAAAACTAGCACATTGGACCACTCTATTAAAAGTTACTTTACTATACCAGATCCATGAAGACAAACTGGGCACCATCTTTGTAAGTGAATTGCTTTGTCTCCTTGTAGATATTTGCCTCTTCTATCTGCAGAGATAGTTGAATGTCAACTGAAATTTAAAATCACATAGGCATTGTCAATTTGGTTGGAGAAAAAAAAAATGACGTCAAAGTTGCTGATCCATTATCAAAGTAATAGATCTGAGAGTCTTTCAGTAGATTGAAATGTATCTTATGGAAACAAGAAGGAAAGGAACTTTCACACTGCCTTCGACAGGTATTATATTGCCTGGTGAAAGTCAAAACACGATTAGTGATGTCGTTCCTATTAATAAGGAACTTATCCAACAAAGTTATGCAAAAAGAATGGCTCGAGCTACATAACAAGTTCTTATATAGTATAGATGACATGCATATGGTGTGAACTTAGCAATAAAATCCACTGGAAGCATATAACACGGACAGAGTAAGAGAATAAGCATTGAAGAGCAGGTGGTTCCAAAGATATTACCTTACTTCCAGCTCGAAAAGTTTTCTCAACGGTGTTCCCTGTTACGTAATTGCGCAATGTGGTCCTCACAAATGCAGCCCCTTTCCCAGGCTTTACATGAAGAAACTCTAAACACACCCAAATAATAAATATTATCAGACAGTAAAAGAGTCAACCAAATTTTAGGTGTAGTGGATACCAAGCTATTCCATATATATTCATATTCAGAAGATACACTCTTTTTTTAGAAGGAAAAGAAAAAGTCTGAGTGGACCAACAATGATCTGAGCAAATTTTCGCATAATCATTCAGTCAATCACTCAATTTTAATCATGAAACCTTAAACTTCACTCGGGAATCCACTAGTCTTGCTCTAGTTTGTGCATTTTCAACAGTAATTATCGTGCTATTCAGGGTCGGTAGGACAATTACTCAAATAGTACCCTCCAGAAATTGTAAAAAGCATAGAACTTTTACTTCTTTGAAACTAGTTACCTGACTGTCTAAAGCCTGAATTTTCACAAATTACTTAGACAAATTACTAGAGCTGGTTCACAACCCCTTTCCTTTACTTGTGAAAAGTACTCCTACATGCTTAGCATTATCAAGCAATAAAAAGCTAATTAAAAATTCAAAATTAGCAACAATGTGCTATGAGAAGTAAATCCTAATCAGTCAGAAAAATATGGATAATCTGAAAATGGTACTATTATACTATCATATGGAATACGAAAATAAAAAAGATAATATGAAGTGGGTGGTTAGTAGTCACCTATAACCTTGCAAGGAGCTCCATCGACTTCAATGTTGCTGCCTACTTTAATATCATTGCTTGAATACGCATATATCTCTGAAAATGACCAAAAAAAGAAAACTAAATATAACCCACAAAGTTTTTGAGTAGAAAAAGAAGAACATTGCCAGAGTAAGAGGCTTTGGGAAAGGGGGTTTACTTACTAGGGAAACGGTGGGATGTTCTGTGGAAAATTCGGGTTGAAACGAGGAATGGCTTTGAGGATGGGAAGGAGAGAGAAGAAGAGGAGGAGAGTGCACACGAATTGGGAAACAGAGATAGCTTGAGACTGGTTAGTCCCGCCATTGTTGTTGCTTTGTCTAGAGCTATAAAGGGGACTGAAATGGACTATACCCTTCCTGTCAATAGATAAGGGAATTAAAGTAGCTGAAATGAAGCCCCTCGAATAGTAGTTTTGGTTCGCTTTCGATTTGGGCTTGGACCGTGTGTGTCTCCTAAAGCTAGTTTTACATTATTTGATTTTTATAGCTATTGATATCAAATTCATTAAATCGATTTTGTTTTTTTAATATTACACTGATTAATTGAAATATCGACCTTTAAAGAAAGAAACACTCAATGTAAAAATTTTCATTATCAAAATTTTAACTCGAGACATTAAATTATTACTATATTTCTTCTATTTCTAAAAGATTTGAAATACAACTATTGATGCATCTTGTGTATGGATGAAATCGAGCTCATGGTGCATCGCGACCTCCGACAAGATGAGCCTCGAGACATGGCGGCAAGAGATCGAAATCGAGCCAAAGTCCCACCGGGCCAGAACCCGAGGCATGACGCCTAACCTCGAGAATATCGAGGCCATGGTCCCGAAATCGGTCCTAGCTTCAAACGACTCCAAACATTGTCAGACAATCCAGCATAGCCAACAAAAAGTCGAAATATACGTGACTGGCAGGATATCACGGCGGGGATCTCGGCACGTACCGATAAGGAATCGACAATAAGTAAATCAGAAGAGTTTTTATCTTTTATAGAATTGTACCTAAAGTAGGACTCCCCTACTACATAAAGGGGGTCTGATAATTCATGAAGGACATTGTAACACGCATTCCAAAGTAATATATTATTATTTTCTCTGTTATTAGCTCTCTCTTTCTCTCTTGTTCACCAGTGTTGGCCAAAGCCGAGCTCGGATCCCAATGGAATTCCAGTTGCGGACTCGATCGACGCCAGCTCACATGTGGCCATCAACACGAATTTGCCCACCGATCCTGAGAACAGCATCTGCAGGAAAGTCTGTCGATAGCTCAAAACGCTCGTGATGGTGAAGAGATGGGATCAGCTTGCGGGTGATCTTCGAAATGCTGCAGGCTCAGCAGGCAGCGATAACCCAACTACATAACAGAAGCCACGCTCCCAGTAGAGTTGAACCCGAGTCATCCCAGGAAAACACTCCCGAAAATGAACCAGCCGCAGATAGGCCAATGAAGTTGAACCCGGAACCAACCCCGAGACAATAAAGATGATTGAGGAATTGAAAAAGCGGGTGGAAACGGGAGAAAATAAAATGAAGCTAAGGACAAAAGGTGGAGACTTACAACTCCAGGGCCGACCAAATCCCCGGAGCACCACCGATATTGAAAGGCCTAGACTCCAAGAAGTTTGTTCAGAAACCCTTCCCTCCGACAGCAGCCCCATTGCCCTAAAAGGTTCTGTATGCCTGAAATTTCTAAGTACAACGGGACAACTGACCCAAATGAACATGTGACCTCATACGTGTGTGCCATCAACGGGATGACTTAGAAGATGACGAGATCGAATTTGTCCTGCTGAAAAAATTCGAAGAGACCTTGTCAAAAGGAGCTATGATATGGTATCACAACCTACCTCCTAACTCTATTGACTCGTTTGTTATGCTTGCAGATTCCTTCATAAAAGCACACGTCGGGGCTATCAAGGTCGAGACTTGGAAGTCGGACATTTTCAAAGTGAAATAGAGGGATAATGAGATGCTCAGAGAATTCGTGTCCCGATTTTAGATGGAATGGATGGATGTGTCCCGGTTTCAGATGGAACGGATGGATCTGCCTCCGGTCACGGACGACTGGGCCGTTCAGGCCTTCACCCAAAGTTTTTGCTAATCCAAAGTTTTTTTTTGTTTTTTTTAATTTTTTTTTTTATCTTTTTGCTCTTTTGCAGGTATTGATGAATGCAAAGAAAGGCTAGCATGCCAGTGCCCAGAGTGCAAATGCAAGAACACATGGGGTGTATAAGTGAGTTTGAAGTTCTCATATTGATGGAAATATGTTTTTACTGATGGATGAAGCCAGTTAAATGTTTTATAATATGATGGTTGTGGTGCTCAATTAGCTTCTTTATCTGTAACAGAATTTCATGAACAACTTTAAGCTACTGTAATTTCAAAATTCGATGTAGTTTGATCTCTAACTTACAACTCTAGGACCGATTAGCGCCACCGTTATTGAAAGGCCTAGACTCCAAGAAGTTTGTTCAGAAACCCTTCCCTCCGACCGCAGCCCCATTGCCCTAAAAAATTTCGCATGCCTAAAATTTCTAAGTACAACGAGACAACTGACCCAAATGAACATACCTCATACTCGTGTGCTATCAAGGGGAATGACTTAGAAGATGACGAGATCGAATTTGTCCTGCTGAAAAAATTCAGAGAGACCTTGTCAAAAGGAGTTATGATATGGTATCACAACCTACCTCCTAACTCTATTGACTTATTTGCTATGCTTGCAAATTCCTTCGTAAAAGCACACGCCAAGGCTATCAAGGTCGAGACCAAGAAGTCGGACATTTTCAAAGTGAAATAGAAGGATAATGAGATGCTTAGAGAATTCGTGTCCCGATTTCAGATGTAACGGATGGACCTGCCTTCGGTCACGGACGACTGGGTCGTTCAGGCCTTCACCCAAGGATTCAATACTCGAAGCTCTTTGGCTTCGCAGCAGTTGAAGAAAAATTTGGTAGAATATTCGGCCGTGACTTGGAGCGATGTGCATAATCGATATCAGTCAAAAAATAGAGTCAAAGATGATCAGCTCGGGGCCCCTTTGGGTCTGTCTATCATGTCCGAGCCAGTGACAGACCTAAAAGAGACATTGATAGTGAACCAAGGCCAAGTAGCGATGGATATCAGTCGTATATCGATGATTGTAGGAGTAACGGACTAGGACGAAACCCTACGAGGAATGAAAGTAGAAGCAATTGGAGTCAAAATAAATGGGGACTCATGAGCAAAAACAGTTTTGACAGGCCCGAGGTTATCAAAGTACAACTTCAACGTCGATGCTACTGCTATCGTAATCGCCATTGGACGTATCAGAGACACCAAGTGGCCTCGACCTCTACAGTTCGATCCAGCCCAAAAGGATCTTAACCTAATATGCAAATATCATGGCACTCACGACCATAGAACGGAGGACTGCTGACAATTAAGAAAGGAAGTAGTCCGACTATTCAACAATGGACATCTCCGAGAGTTCCTGAGCGATCGAGCCAAGAATCATTTCAGGAATAGAGATTTTAATAAACATATCGAGCAGGAGGAACCTCAACATGTCATTAACATGATCATCGGCGGGGTCGACGTTCCCTAGGGGCCGATGCTGAAGCGCACCAAAATATCCATCACAAGGGAAAAACAGACTTGGGATTACGTGCCGGAAGAAACCTTGTCTTTCAATGACGAGGATGCTGAAGGGATCATTCAGCCCCACAACGATGCACTAGTAATATCTGTACTCATAAATAAATCTCGCGTTAAGCGTGTGTTGATTGATCTAGGTAGCTCGGCCAACATCATCAGATCGAGGGTCGTTGAACAGCTCGGTCTACAAGATTAGATCGTGTCTGCAATCCGAGTTCTAAATAGATTCAACATAGCATGTGAGACCACAAAAAGGGAGATAACATTGCCGTTAAACGTCGCCGGGACCATTCAGGAAGCCAAGTTCTATGTAATTGAAGGAGACATGAGGTACAACGCTCTGTTCGGAAGACCATAGATCCACAACATGAGGGCGTTACCCTCGGCTCTGTACCAAGTGATGAAATTCCCAACGCCAGGAGGGATTAAAATAATTTACGGAGAATAACCGGTTGCAAAGGAGATGTTCGCGGTCGACAAGGTAGTTACGGTATTCGCACTTACAATGACAAAAGGTCTGGGTTCGGCCGCCAAACAAGAATCCAAATAGCAATTACCAACACCGACCCTAACCCAACCGGAGAGGTAGGAGACCGATGGAGACGATGACTACGGGATTCCCAGGTCTTTCATATCTCCCGACGATTCAGATGCTACCAAATCAACGGTCGAGGAACTGGAGCAAGTCGTACTGATCAAGCACTTGTCCGATCAAAAGGTATACTTGGGCATGGGGTTGAGTCCCGAGCTCAGGAAAAAAACTCATTCAGTTCTTTATTGCTAATGTTGATTGTTTCGCTTGGTCCCACCTTGATATGATAGGGATCCCGCTGGAAATAACCACTCACAAGCTAAGCCTGGACCCGAAGTTCCACCCGGTCAAGCAGAAGAGGAGACCCCAGTCTGAGGTCAAACATGCATTGATCAAGGACGAGGTATCTAAACTCCTTAAAATAGGGTCCATCCGGGAGGTTAAATAGCCAGACTAGTTAGCAAACATAGTAGTAGTCCCTAAAAAGGGAAACAAATTAGAAATGTGTGTGGATATAAAGATTTGTATAAGGCATGCCCCAAGGATTCTTCCCCTTTTCCCAATATCAATCGCATGATCGATGCGACGGCCGCCCACGAGATTCTCAATTTTCTTGATGCTTATTCCAGGTACAACCAAATTTGGATGGACCCGGACGACCAGGAAAAGACTTCCTTCATCACTAAGTATGGCACCTACTGCTATAACGTGATATCATTCGGACTAAAAAAATTCGGTGCCACTTTCTAATGCTTAGTAAATCGGATGTTCGAAGAACAAATAGGAAAATCAATGGAGGTTTACATTGACGATATGTTGGTTAAGTCCCTGCGAGCAGAGGATCATTTGAAAAGTTTGCAAGAAACCTTCAACATATTGAAGAAGTACAATATAAAGCTGAACCCGGAGAAATGTGCATTCGGAGTCAAGTCTGGGAAATTCCTTGAGTTCATGGTATCTAACCGGAGAATCGAGATTAATCCCGATAAGATCAAGTCCATCGAAGATATCACTGCTGTGGATAACGTCAAGGCCGTTCAAAGGTTAACCGGACACATAGCCGCCCTGGGGCAATTCATCTCGAGGTCCTCCGACAAGAACCGCCATTTCTTCTCACTGTTGAAGAAAAAGAGTAACTTCTCATGGACCCCGGAGTGCCAACGAGCCTTGGAAGAGCTCAAGCGATATCTATCGAGCCCACTGTTACTTCACACGCCGAAGACAGATGAACAACTATAGCTGTACTTGGCAGTATCGGAGATAGCGGTAAGTGGAGTCCTAGACCGGGAAGAGAAAGGTACGCAATTTCCAATTTACTATGTTAGCAGGACTTTAGGTGAGGGCAAAACTAGATACCCGCACCTAGAAAATTGGCGCTCGCTTTGCTAAGCGCCTCTAGGAAGCTAAAATCGTACTTTCAATGTCACCCCATATGTGTCATAACCACTTACCCATTAAGGAATGTAATGCATAAACCTGAACTCTCACGAAGGTTGGCCAAATGGGCCGTAGAGATCTGTGGGTACGATATTGAACATCATCCTCGGATCGCCATTAAATCTCAAATTTTAGCAGACTTTGTGGCCGACTTTACGCCGGCCCTAATACCCGAGGTCGAAAGTGAGTTGTTGTTAAACTCGGGGACTTCTTCGGGAATCTGGACCCTCTTGACGGACGGCGCCTCGAACACAAAGGGGTCCGGACTCGGCATTGTATTGAAGCCATCAACAGGTAATGTAGTTAGACAATCTATTAGGACTGTAAAATTAACTAACAATGATGCCGAGAATGAGGCCATGATTGTAGGTCTCATACTGGCCAAAAGCTTGGGGGCAGAGGTGATCGAAGCTAAGTGCGACTCCTTTCTTGTGGTGAACCAAGTTAATGGGACGTTCGAAGTCAGAGAGGAACGAATGCAAAGATACCTGGATAAACTACAATTAACATTACATCGGTTCAAGGAGTGGACTCTACAACATGTGCCTCGGGATCAAAACAGCGAGGTTAATGCCCTTGCTAACTTGGGATCGTAGGTCGATGACGATGAGTTCTACTCGGGGGCGATCGTACAACTCATGAGATTGGTAGAGTATCTGAAGATCGGAAAACTGCCCTCGGGCCCTAAGGAATCGAGGACTCTGCGTACGAAGGCGGCTCGGTTCAGCTTGTCCAAAGACGATACCTTGTTTCGGAGAATGTTTGATGGCCCACTTACAATATGTCTAGGACCAGGAGACATCGATTATGTTCTAAGGGAAGTCCACAAAGGCACCTGCGTAAATCATTCGAGCGCCGAATCATTAGTTCGGAAAATAATCAGAGCCGGCTACTATTGGATCGACATGGAAAAGGACGCGAAGGAGTTTGTACGAGAATGCGACAGATGTCAAAGGCATGCTCCGATGATTCATCAGCCCGGGGAGTTGCTACATTCAGTCTTGTCACCCTGTTCGTTCATGAAATGGGGGATGGACATCGTCGGACCCCTTCCATGGGCACCCGGTAAGGCTCAATTTATATTATTTATGACTGACTATTTTTCTAAATGGGTGGAAGCCCAAGAGTTTGAGAAAGTCAGGGAGAAGGAAGTCATTGATTTCATCTAGGACCAAATAATATGTCGGTTCGGAATGCTAGCCGAGATCGTGTGTGACAATGGGAAGCAGTTCATCAGCAGCAATTTAAGCAAGTTTTTCGAAGACCATAAGATCAAACGAATCCTGCCAACACCGTATCACCCTAGTGGGAACGGGCAAGTAGAATCCACAAACAAAACCATACTCCAAAACCTCAGAAAGAGATTGACCGACGCCAAAGGAAAATGGAGAGAAATCTTGCCCGAAGTTCTATGGGCGTACTATACGATCTCTAAGTCCAGTACCGGGGCCACCCCGTTCTCGTTGGTTTACGGCGCTGAAGCTTTGATACCGGTCGAAGTCGGACAACCAAGTCTCAGGTTCTAATATGCGACCGAAGAATTAAACAACGAGACCATGAATACGAGCCTAGAACTGTTAGATGAAAGGCGCGAAGCCGCCCTCGTCCGGTAGGCCACCCAAAAATAATGGATCGAGAGGTATTACAATCGAAGAGCCAACCGACACTTTAATGTCGGGGACTTAGTGTTAAGGAAGGTCACACTAAGCACCCGGAGCCTAAACGAAGGGAAGCTGGGGTCGAATTGGGAGGGTTCGTATCAAATTATCGAGATCACTGGAAAAGGATCATACAAACTCGGAACAATGAACGGTGAGGAAATACTGAACAACCGGAACATCATTCACTTGAAACGATACTATTACTAAGGTGCTACCTATTCATTTTTCTTATTTATTTACATTTTGGACTAACACTTGCAGGTGACCGTCAAAGAACGATACAATTTCTTAGGCCTGAAAGCACTTGTTGCACTCTTTTTCCCTTGAACCGGTTTTCTTTCAAATGGGTTTTCCGGCAAGGCTTTTAACGTGGCAACAGTGGATCGTGCTAACTTAGAATTGAAGATCGATTGTGAATCGATGTCAAGGATCACATCAACAGTATCAGAGGCTTCTCTATGATCGTCCTCGAACACTAGGGGGCATCTTCCTCGGGTAATGATTTTAGCAAGGAAAGAAACTTTATGCTCGAATAGTCTAGGCTCGATCCATAGGATTTACTATAAGGGCCAAACGGTCAAGTGAACCGTTCCCACATAGACCGCTCGAGCCCTAACACAAAGCTTCAACACATTAGTAACTTTGTTTATTACGCACAAAAATGAAGGGAAGTTTCTATCTTGCGGATAAATATTTTGTCCCTTGAAGATTTTTCTTTCTTACATTTGATCCCCTAAAGACATCAAGCCCAAGGGCCACCTCACTCGGGGATTGCGGCCCAAGGCAGGTTCGAACGACCTAGGATAACGAAGCCCGGGGGCACAAAGCTTATTAGGCAGTGCCCGAACTTTAAAGGCTACGGCCACCCCCATTCGGGAACGGTTGTCTCGGTTAAGCCCGGATGACTCGAGGTAACAAGCCCATTGTGAAACACCCGAACTAGAAAGTCTAAGGCCATCTTAGAACTGCTCAGAGACGTCCGAGACCCGTAACCAAAAAATAAGGCCTTCAAATTCAAAAGGCTACCCTTGGCAAATTGTAATATAAAATATTCTAAGTACTTTAGGAAAAGCTTCTAGTTATACCAAGCCCCCCCACGAGTCTTAAGCAAAATAATATCGAAAGCAAGGCCTGTTCAAACCTCCGAACAAGACCTAATTATTACGTGCTAAGGCATTCGATATCTTTACAATCATAAAGAAAAGTGCTAAAGGAAACAAGCTTAAAAAACTGTCGAAGGGAAAATGAGCCTTATATATATATAAATATCTTTACAAAGGCCAAACGACCTCAACAAAAAGTACAAAGGTGCAAAAACAAAGAAAAATTTATAAGGCACTTAAATGGCTGGGCCTTCGCCGGAGCCTGCCTCATCACCGGGATCATCGGAGTCTTCTCTGCCCCCGGATCCGCTCGAACCCTCGGAGTCTTCTTCGTCCTCGGGATACGCCAACTTCTTGGCCTCGACCTCGAGTCTTTTAGTACTTTCGACCTCGGCCGATAAATCAAAACCCCGAGTGCGAACTTCCTCGAGGGCCTCCCTTCGGGACTGCCACTTCACGTATTCGATGATGTCTTTCAGGCGGTCCTGGGCTGCCTCGGCATCGGCTTTATACTGGGCCACCATCTCATCGGCATCAGCTTTGGTTACTTCAACCACCAACTTGGACGCTTTAAGCTCCTTGGAAAGGGTCTCTCGATCAGCAACAACCGAGCTTCGATGAGACCGGAGCTCCTTAATTTTTTGGATCCGTGCGCCTTCTCCCCCATCGCTCGAAGTTGGGCCTCCACCGAGATCAATAGCGCCAGGCAGTCTCCTTTTCCGAGGCCAGGCGATCCATCTTGCCTCTCCACTCTTCGTCCTCGACCTTGATTACATCCATCTTGGCTCGGAGTTGGTCGATTCGACCAATCTTCTGTTGGACCTGCTGGTTCTGACCGTTAGTCACCGTGTCTAGCTCATCGTCACTAACTTCAAAGATTTTTACCTATTCAACCAGGTCGGCGTGTTCTTTCCGAGCCGCTTCCTATTCAGCTCGAAGGCTCTTAGCCTCTCCTTGACGTTGCTTGCTGAGAAGTTTGTCCATGTCTCTCTTCTCAGCAAGCTCTTTGACTTCGGCTTTGAGTTGATTCATCTCATCCCGATACCGAAGAAAAGTTTCGTGGTGAAGCATCGATGCCTACAAATACGAAGAAAGATATTAGAATTATCAACAAATTAGTTCAAGTATCAGGGGAAAAACTAAAATCGTCAGGAATTATCTAGAGTTACCCGGTTCAGAGCCTGTTGTGCTTCATTGAACAGGCAGGGCGTGTCTACCTTATTTATTTTGGTCTAGTCTTTTTCGGTCACCAGGCACTGGAGGTAACTGGCGACCCCTACGGGGGTGGAAAGAACCCGGGCATCCTCCAGAACGGTGATGATAATGGACCGCTTCCGAACAGGTTCCGCACTCGAGGTAGGGAACCGGTTGATGGCCCGCTTGCCCCCAATGATGGACTTTTCTTCGGTACCTCTAAGTCACCTAATCTGGTGACGTTCTTTGTAGCGGTGGAATCCATGCCATAAAAAAATCAGCGGAGGGGTCGTCCGCTCCGTGGGCTCCCTCGTTGGGGAGCTTTTTCACCGTTTGGGCCTCGTTATACATGGACTCGGTAAAACAAGGGTAACTGGGGGATGTCTATCACGCCGAGTGCCTCCTTTGGGGCACTGCCCGCATCCCGGCAAGCTTCGGCCCCCGTCTCCTTGTCGACCTCCCTGGCTTGAGGCAGATCGGCCTCACGGATCTCTGGTTCAGAGGCCTCCTGCTCTTGGAGCTGCGACGGCTCGCGGGCCACCAGAACAAAAGTTTCTTCTCCCTCGGACTCGTCCCTCAGCCGATAGAGCAAATCCGAAGCTGGTGCTTGGGAGCTGGCGTTTTCCTTTGGCTTGCGCACTAGCCTTCTCCTTGTATTTTTTTCTCAACTCGGAGCCCTCTTCCTTTTCCTCTCTTCGGCCTGTCTTAGAGCAGGGGACTCAGCAGGTAAGTGCTCGCCACCGACTGGAGGCCTAAGCTCGACATCCTTAGATAAGCCTGCAAAAAGAAGTAAAGGGTGTAAGGACTTAATGTTAAAAGAAGAATCCTAACACAACCTACTCAGGAAAGAAGTCTCACCATGGGAACAGGCCTCTCGACGGCCCTTCGAGAGTTTGTGCCACGAGCGCTCGGAGTAGGGCATCTGTGAAACGATACCCTCGACCCACTCCTTGAGTTAAGGGACATCATTTGGGAGCCGAGCAACGGCTGCACCACCATGAACACCGGTAAGGAAAAGAGAAGTAGGTATAAAATCAACATTCAAAGGCAAGTTCTACTTACGTGGCGTATTCCACTTCTCGGGGAATAGTCCGCATTCAGGCGGAATCAAGTCCAAAGTCCACAATCGGACAAAACGGCCTTGCCAGCCTCGATCCTAGTCCTCATCGACGCTTGAGAACAGGGCTTTATTGGCCCGAAACACAAGCTTTATCAGCCCCCCGGGAAGATTCGGGGACTGTATAAACGGAGTAGATGATCAATGGTGAACGAGCACCCATTGATTTTGTTCACAAAAAATCAGAGGAGGATCACGATCCCCCAGAGTGATGGAGAATCTGGCCTAGGCACATGTTGTACCTCCTGCAGAAATAAAAAATGACCGGGTCTACCGGGCCAAATGTAAAGGGATAAGTGTAAACACTTAGGTATCCATCGATTGTAACACTCCGTAAATTCAAACTAGGTGTGGATGTGTTAAATGAGTATTAACGTGACATCTTAGACATATGATCTCCAATTGGGATGAGTATGGGTGAAAAAAGTTGTTTTAGAATCAAGACGGAGAGTGAGGTGCATAAGATTCAACAAAATTGACCAAGTTTATAGAAGGTCTGTATTCTATAAGAATTTCATGATAATATGTTGTGAATTTTCGAAACCCTAAAGCATGAATGTTGTAGCCCATTGAAAAAGCTTTCCAACAAAATATTGTGGAGCCTGAATGGATTTTTGAGTAAAAAGGTATGTTCGTTTTACTGGACAATGCATAGTATGCGCGCCCAGATGGTCCCGTGCACGGCCGCACACTTGTGGCAGTGCTACTGCTCTGCTGTGCGTCTAGGAGCACGATTGGGCTTTCAGGTGTGCGGGAGCGCACCCAAGGGGTCATTTTTAAAGCCTTACTTCATCCCCACACCCCAAAACACAAAAACTTGCTCTAAAAAGGGAAACTATCAAGAACCTAACTCCTCAAAGGTCCCTCCACCATCCAAGGTAAGTTCTAATGATGATTCTAAGTTGATTTCAATTTTCCAATACCTTATTAACATGGGTAAACCCTTCAAATCATTAAATATTCGTTTGGAACATCATTATTGAGAGAAGAAACCCTAGAACTCGAATTCAAGAGGATTGAACGTCAAAAGGTAATATCTTCACCCTCTAATTGATTATAGCATTAGATTATTGATTATAGACTCTAAGTGCATGATATATGAGCTGATGGGTTTGGTAGAAAATCATGAATGATTATAGGTTTGGGTTGTTGATTGTTGATTGTTGAATGTTGATTATTGATTAAGGGTGTTGTTTATCTTTTTGATGATGAAGAATGGTATTGATTATAGCAAGTTGAGATTTTAGAATTTTCTAGGAGTAAGAGAATGGGATGTTGGGTGTAGAAACCTCATTAATGATAGTTATGAGGCTTTACGCCCATAAATTGTTTGATGACATATCTAAGTGACCAAAACATGAGTGTTATTGCTAATATGGAATTCTTTTGAATTGTATTGATATATATTAAAGTTGAAAGGATTGACAAATGTTGTATTACGCTCAAGAGCAGGAAGTCAAGGTATGTGAGGCTAACTCTCTATGTTTAGGAATGTTAATGATTCTCCCTACACTATATTTTCTTTATGATGTTACTACTTGCCTCAGAAATATAGTTAAGCTTAGTTCCTTGAATAATTATAGAAATTCTGTTATCTAGCTTCAAAACTCGTTCATGACTTTCATTCTAAATGTTGTGAGCTCAGTGTGTAATCAATATAGACTTGGGTTTGATGCCCATGAGTCTCAGTCTAGATTACTCAGCATGTTATAAACAGTTGAAGTTTCAGTTTTCATAATCAGTTCAAGAATACATGTCTCAGTCTAGTCCTATTCAGTATTCCAGTATCATGTAACTCAATATGATTCAGTATTTCAACATCACATATTGCAATATGATTTTCAGTTCCAGAATTTAAATCCCTGAATGTTGAACACCTGTAATTGGACCTGAGGCCGTAGTTATGTATACGTATACTTAGGCCTAAGGCCATAGCTTGTGCACATATATATTGGGCTCGAGGCCGTTGTTTATTCAGATAAACAGGTTGTTCATCATTCAGAAGATGGAGTATTCATATCCTTACTTCCTTTATTTAGTTCAGTTATCAGTTATCATTTCAGTTTCAGTTTCAGCAGTTATCATTTCATTATCAGTTATCAGTTCTCAGTTATTAGCTCAATTTTAGTTTCGGCATTTACAGTTCTTTCTTTCAGTTACTTTACATACCAGTGCAATTCAAATGTACTGACGTCCCTTTTGTTGGGGGCCTGCATCTCACGATGCATGTAATGATTTACAGGTTGGCGACTCAAAGTACTAGGATTTTTGTACCAGCAATTTGGTGAGCCCCATTTCTTTCAGGGCATTATCATTACTTAATAGTCTTCAGTATTTTTAGAGTCGGTATTTTTAGTATTTCATTAGAGGCTTCATAGGCTAGAGTAACAGTTAGACAAGTCACAAGCATTTCATGTTAAGAAATGTTGGCTACAAATATACTTCAGACTTATGTTAGTGTTCCCGCACATTAATTTATATCATTCAGACTTTCAGTGTATCAATATGTGTTAGTTTATCTTCCGCTTTCAGTATGTTATGATATCACATGTTGATTCAGCCAACCAGTTGGTTCGCTCGGTCACAATAGTCAGGCACCGAGTGCCGTGTTAAGTCCAGGCCCAGGTTCACGTGACAAAACTTGGTATCAGAGCCCTAGGTTCAAGAGTCCTAGGGAGTCTATGAAGCCATGTCCAGTGGAGTTTCCTTTTAATGTGTGTGCCGGCCACGCATTTAAATTGTTAACTACCAAGATATTCAGGATTGTCTCATTTCTTTCTACTCTAGATCGTGTCATGAAGCTTAGAGCAATAGGTAACCTTCTCTTCCTATCGAATTCCAGACATATTGGATGCCCAATCGACGAGCAAAAAGAAAAACTCAAGGTTCTAGAGAGGATGATTTTCCATTGGGGTATAATTATAGAGTAGAGGTTGGTAACAAATGAGACTTGAGAGAATGTTGAAAGTGGGATACAATGGATAGTTGTACATATTAGAGCATAACCTTATCAGAAAGTACAAATCAATTATCATGTTTTATGGTTATCAGTTTACCTCAGTTACCAGTTATGCAGTCTTTTATGTAGCAGATTTATGGTTATCTAGTATGCCAGTATTTAGTTACCAGATCTCCAATTTTTAGTGTATCCATATTTTGATGACTTGAGAGTATACAGTGATGCCTACGGGTGCTAAAAGAAAATGTAAGTGACAGTGATAATAGCGAAATCTTCGCATATTTTAGGTCTGGATTAAGACCCAACACTCGCGGGATGATGCAGGAAGTGATTTATCAGATGTTAGTATACTCTGAAAGACAAGTTTGTGTATGGCAATGTATTCGTATGTCAGACCCCACGGTGTAACAGGTTAAGAATTCAACCGCAGCGGGCATAGAATTGATCACTATAGTTTTGGACAGAAAAGAGCCTAAGGGAAATATAGCTAAGAAGATATGATGTACGAAATGAGAACCAAGAGCAGCCGATATTGAATTTCAGGAAATGATTTAAGTTGTTCATATTTATTCAAATTAGAAGTAGAAAGTACCACGTCAGTAAGTTACTATAAGAAGTAGTTATTATTGTGAGATAAAAGATATGGCAGTTCCCCATTAGGTTATGTTACTATGTGTTTACCTCAGATGGTTATAGTCTGATATAATTTTGAAGTGTATGGAAAGTTCGGGGTTAGATATTCCAATTTTGCTTAAGATAGATGAAATTTTCCTAAGTGTGATCCGTGTACATAGTTCAAATAGAAAGATAGTATGCGACTGTAAAATAGGGTTGGATGGTAAGGGAAGTAAGGAATAACCTATGCTTCACTTTAGCTATTCAAAGCAGAACAAGAAAACATAATTCTAGCAGGTGGTTAGTAAAAGAATAGTAAGTAAGTTTTGAGTTGATACAATGAATTAGCAATTTCAGCACAACTAGTAGAGGTACAATTTGATTCACTTAGCCAGGTTAACTCTAGTGAGTGGATGACAGTTTGAAATACCGAACGTGTGTTAGAACCTAAAGAGTTTAAGTTAAACTCGAAGTACAGTGCCAGTGGAAGAAAAAATAATCAGCTAGGCGGCGAGAGAGCAAACTACAAAAGAATAGACTTTAAGAGTTATCAAAAAGGGGACTTCCTAAGATTGACAGTGTGAGCAGATTTAAATCATTAAGATTGTGTATGATAGTTGTGAATACATTAGCTTTCTGTTTATGTAAGTAATCTAGTTTTTCCTAGTAAGGAAGCTTGGTCAGAAGTAAGTCGGAAGAGGAGTCGTCATTGATGTAAAGTGCAAAAGATTGTAGAAGATAAGGAAAGTTGTTCGGATCCCGACCAAAAGAAAGGATCCGCAAGTACAAGACTTTAACCTTTGGTCTAAGGGAGAGATGTGAAAATCTTCAGTAAGTCCAGTTGGAGATTTGAAACCCGCATAGTTAGCATGGGATATAAAAACTATAAAATCGTGCCATTTATGTATCATGAGGGTAGCGCCATTGCACGAGACTCTAATCTTCGGAGTACAGGTCAAGAATTTGCTCACAACAATGCTATAAGTATTTTCAGGACGTACCTTAGAAAGATAATCAAGTATGGGAAGTATAGCTCATGATTGAGGCAGACAAGAGAACTATGGTGAAAGAGGGGATTCACAAGCATAAGACGGTGGCTTTTGAACACGGGGGAGATGTTGGTACTTTGAGGTACCAAGATGGACTATGTGTTCCAGACATAGATAGACTTAGAGAGGAGGATCATGTTAGAAGCCCATAACTCTAGGTAGGAGTGTCAATGGATATTCGAAACCGACTAAACCGACCGAACCGTACTGCACCGAATCGAATTTTAGGTTTCTTTTACAAAAACCGTAGGTTTTTATATAAATCTATAACCGCACCGATAATTAGGGTATGTTTTTTATTTTATGAAAATAAATCGAAAAAATATAGAACCGTACCGAATAAATTTTACATGTGGAAAATATATTTATATAGTAAGTTTAAAAATAATAATGCATTCAATTTTTCTTTGGGCCTTGGAATTATGAAAACTGTTACAAGCCAACAAGTAATTAAACTCAAAATACTAATTCCTAAAACCTATTATGCTACTTCTACTTAAACTAAGTTATTTCAAATATCTTCATTAGAAAGACACAAAGTATTCTAGCGATTATGAGTAGCAAACCACAATGTATTGAATATGTTTCCTTTCATATAATTTAGATTTATCTTTTGAATATTTAATCTTCTATAGACTTTATTCTTGAGTCCCAACTTGGTTAATATCTTTCCACTCGTGTGATTTATATTTTTTTTTATCTTTGCTTGGTTTCTTTTAGGTTGTTGTAGAATAGTTGATGGATCTATACTCTAGCCATTTTTTTTAATTCATCACCCTTTATACAGTAAAAATATCTATAGAGTTTTGCTAAGTCCTATAAAGAACATATGTTATTGCATTCTACTTCTACTGGTGAATTTTACATGATATTTTAAAAAATACTGAAAATTAACCAAATATTACCGATGTCGAAGAGAAATCAGCATGATTGGGACGGTTTCAAAAAGTCTAATTTTGGTTATACATAATAGAAAAACCAAAAAATTGGTATAGTACAAATTTTATAAAATAACCAGCTGAACTTAACCATTGACACCCCTAACTCCAGGTATTCGATCCACCCAGGTTCCCCAAACATGTATCATGGTCCCAAGGAGATTTATTGGTTGAATGACATAAAAAAGAACGTCACAGACTTTGTGACCAAGTGTTCGAAGTATCAACAAGTGAAAGTCGAGCAGAAAGCTTGTTTTACCATAGAATACATATATTCTTGAGTGGAGATGGTAAATATGGAATTTATAACAGGATTATCTCGCTTATTTTGAAAGCATGATTTGGTTGGGTGATTGTAAATCGGCTTACAAAGTAAGCGCACTACCTGCCAGTAAAGATCACAGATTCATCAGAAGATTATGCCAAGTTGTACATTCAGGAGATCGTCTGATTGCATGGGACTCTGTTGTCCATCATTTCAGACCGTGATGCTCAGTTTTACAACGAACTTTTAGAAGTCCTTTCAGAAAAGATTAGGCATAAGAATAGTTTTTCATCCTCAAAAAGATGGCCAGGCAGAAGGCACTATTCAGACACTTGAGGATATATCCTTGATTTTAAAAGTAATTGGGATGATCACATACCTCTGATTGAGTTTTATAATAATAACACCTACTATTCTAGTACCAAGATGGCGCCATACGAGACTTTGTATGGGCGAAGGTGTATACTTGGTTCAAAGTTGGTTAAACAGAGTTGTTGGGACCAAATTTGGTCTATCAGACCATGGAGAAAGTTAAGTTGATTCAAGAGCGTTTGAAGACGGCTCAGAGCCGCCAAAAGTCTTATCGGACATGTGGCATAGAGACTTAGATTTTCAAGTTGATGATTGGGTGTTTCTGAAAGTTTCACTTATGGATGGTGTTATAACATTTGGGAAGGAAGGAAAGCTTAGTCACTGATACATGGGGCCGTATAGGATCCTACGAAGAATCGGTCAATTAGCTTATGAGTTAGAGTTGCCACCAGAATTTGCGGTTGCACACCTAGTATTTCACGTGTCATGTTATGACATTCAAGTTTCCATTACTCAGATACTCATGTCAGTTTAGTACTCATTTACTCATATCAGTTCAATACTCAGATACTCGTGTCAGTCCAGTACTCAGATATTCATGCCAGCTTAGTACTCAGATATTGATGTCAATTCAGTACTCAAATATTCGTTCCAGTTCAATATTCATATATCCATGTTAGTTCAGTATTTACATATCCATGGCAGACTATTATTCACGTATATATTTCATGTTATGCACATTATGATGCCTTGTGAGGCTTGTGTTATGCTATGATAGCTGGGGGGTGTTTGGAGAAATGTTCAGTCAGCTCAGTATTCAGTCAACGCAGTAGTCATTCAGTTCATTATCTCAACAGTTCAGTAATCATGTATTCATTCAGTTTAGTATGCAAGTATTCATGAAATTTCATGTTTCCACCAAACCCGTTTAAGGTCCAGAGTTAGCTGAAGTTACAGTCAGGATAATCATTCGAGGATGAATGATCCCAAGGGGGAGATAATGTAACACTCCGTAAATTCAGATTAGGTGTGGACATGTTAAATGAGTATTAATGTGACATCTTAGACATATGATCTCCTATCGGTATGAGTATGGGTGAAATAGATGTTTTGGAATCAAGACGGAGAGTGAGGTGCGTAAGCTTCAATAAAATCGACTAGGTTTATAGAAAGTCTATATGCTAGAAGAATTTCGTGATAATACATTGGGGATTTGGGAAAAGCTAAAGCATGAACGTTATAGCCATTTGAAATAGCCCTCCAACAATATATTGTGGAGCCTGAATGGATTTCTGAGTAAAACGTTGTGTGCATTTTACTGGACAATGCACAATATGCGCGCCCAGATGGTCCCACAGTGCTACTGCCCCTGCTGCACGTCCAGGTGCGCGGTTGGGCTTTTAGGTGTGCGGGAGCACACTCGGGGGGGGGGG
>MCJB01050008.1:41967-78950 GCA_002018475.1 Nicotiana obtusifolia
GGGGGGGGGGGTAGGGGTCATTTTTAAAGCCCTACTTCGTCCCCCAAAACCCTATACACAAAAACTTGCTCTAGAAAGGGAAGCTCTCAAGAACCTAACTCCTCAAAGGTCCCTCCACCATCCAAGGTAAGTTCTAATGATGATTTTATGTTAATTTCAATTCTCCAATACCTTATTAACATGGGTAAACCCTTCAAATCATTAGATATCGATTGGGACATCATTGTTGAGAGAAGAAACTCTAAACTCGAATTCAAGAGGATTGAACGTCAAAAGGCAATATCTTCACCCTCTAATTGATTATAGCATTAGATTAATGATTATAGATTCTAAGTTCATGATATATAAGTTGATGGTTTGATAGAGAATCATGAATGATTATAGGTTTGGGTTGTTGATTGTTGATTATGATTAAGGGTGTTGTTTATCTTATGGATGATGAAAAATGGTATTGATTATAGCAAGTCGAGATTCTAGAATTTTCTAGGAGTAAGAGAATGGGATGTTGGGTATAGAAACATCATTAATGAGGGTTATGAGGCTTTACGCCCGTTAGGTGTTTGATGAAATGTCTAAGTGACCAAAATATGAGTGTTATTGCTAATATGGAATCCCTTTGACTTTTATTGATATAGAAAAGTTGAAAGGGTTGGCGAATATTGTATTACGCTCAAGAGCAGGAAGTCAAGGTATGTGAGACTAACTCTCTACATTTGGGAATGTTAATGATTCTCCCTACATTACGTTTCTTTTACGACGTTACTACTTGCCTCAGAAATATAGTTAAGCTTAGTTCCTTGAATAATTATAGAACTTCTGTTATCTAGCTTCAAAATTCGTTCATGAATTTCATTCTAAATGTTGTGAGCTCAGTGTGTAATCAATATAGACTTGGGTTTGATGCCCATGAGTCTCTGTCTAAATTACTTAGCATGTCATAAACAATTGAAATTTCAGTTCAAGAATACATGTCTCAGTCTAGTCCTATTCAGTATTCCAGTATTATGTAACTCAATATGATTCAGTATTTCAGCATCACATATTGCAATATGATTTTTAGTTCCAAAATTTAAATCCCTGAATGTTGAACACTTGTAATTGGGCCTAAGGCCGTAGTTTATATGATTTATGCATATTTGGGCCTGAGGCCGTAGTTTATGCTTTATGCATATTTGGGCCTGAGGCCGTAGTTTATGCTTTATGCATTTTAGGCCTGAGGCCGTAGTAATGTATACATATACTTGGGCCTGAGGTCGTAACTTGTGCACATATATATTGGGACCGAGGTCGTAGTTTATTCAGATAAACATGTTGTTTATCATTCAGAAAAGGGAGTATTCATATCCTTACTTCCTTTGTTCAGTTCAGTTATTAGTTATCATTTCAGTTTCAGTTTAAGCAATTATCATTTCAGTTATTAGTTATCAGCTCAGTTTTAGTTTTAGCATTTACATTTCTTTCTTTCAGTTGCTTTACCAGTGCAATTCAAATGTACTGACGTCCCTTTTGCTCGGGGCCTGCATCTCACGATGCAGGTAATGATTTACAGGTTGGCGACTCAGAGCGCTAGGATATTCGTACCAGCTATTTGGTGAGCCCCAATTCTTTTGGGGCATTATCATTACTTAATAGTCTTCAGTATATTTAGAGTCAGTATTTTCAGTACTTCATTAGAGGCTTCATAGACTAGAGTAACAGTTAGACAGAGTCACATGCTTTTCATGTTAATTGGCTACAAATATACTTCAGACTTATGTTAGTGTTCCCGCACATTAATTTATACCATTAAGACTTTCAGTGTATCAACATGTGTTAGTTTATCTTTCGCTTTCAGTATGTTATGATATCACATGTTGATTCAGCCAGCCAGTTGGTTCGCTCAGTCACTTTCTTTTTAGTTCATCACTTTCTTATACATAATTTTTCCAATGAGAACACTTGACCAGATTGAATAACTGTGTTGGTAAAAAATTTGGAGTCAACATATGGCACGATGAAAGAATGACATGTGGTTAATTTCGGAATCATGAATTCAGACTACGTGAGTTGCAGTTGGAGCTGCTCTCCAGCTCAATACGAAATTGTTCGAAGGGATGAAAGGAAGGAATAAGATCGAAAACCCTCGAAGACCCAGTCAAACGACAATTGAATAATGTAGAGATAGTATCCCATTTTGTTACGCCAAAAGGATAAGAGTCAGCTGGAGTCATGCTCCCATAACCCGCTCTTTCCAATGTGCAGGCTAAGGATTTGGGACCATCGTTTGCTCATTCGACTATAAATACATGATGACTCTCGTCTGTAGATAAAATCGAGAAACGAGAAATAAAATGCTCCCTTAATACGATACACCGTCTTGTACTAGAATCTTTTTAACAGTTTTGTAATTCGGTCTCTCCAGCGATCGAGGACTGTTCGGGAATTGAGAATCAAGAAGAATTTCCCTTGTTCCATCATTCCGTTTGATTAATTTCGTGTTTTCTTATTTTTCATTGTTCATCGTTCATGACCATCTTGAATCAAATAAATTGCTAGCCCTGAAAAATACAAATTTAGTTATTTATTCTCAAAATCAGTTATTGGTCAAATACTAACCTAACACAACCCAAAAGCCACTAACTCACTTTGTTTCACACGATTTGAACTGATCCTCATCCTCCGAATAAGATTTTATCTAGTCGGTAATAAGCCTAACGATTTACATAAAAATAATATTAAGGACATCACGATTGTGGATAACGTGAAGGTCGTGCAAAGGTTAACCGGGCGCATAGCCGCCCTGGGGCGATTTATCTCGAGGTCATCCGTCAAGAGCCACCGATTCTTCGCACTATTGAAGAGAAGAATAACTTCTCGTGGATGTCGGAATGCCAACGAGCTTTGGAGGAACTCAAACGGTACTTATCGAGCCCGCCATTGCTTCTCACACCAAAGTTAGATGAACAACTGTACTTATACTTGGTGGTCTCGGAGATAGCGGTAAGTGGAGTCCTAGTCCGGGAAGAGCGAGGTACTTAAATAGTCTGGGAAGATCAAGGTACGTAATTTAAAATTTACTATGTTAGCAGAACCCTAGGTGAGGCTGAAACTAGGTACCTTCACCTAGAAAAACTGGCGTTGGTTTGCTAAGCGCCTTTAGGAAGCTAAAATCATACTTCCAGTGTCACCCCATATGCGTCGTAACTACTTACCCCGTTGAGGAACGTTATGCATAAGCCCGAGCTCTCGGGCCGGTTGGCCAAATCGGCCGTGGAAATAAGTAGGTATGATATTAAACACCGACCCCAAACTGCCATTAAGTCTCGAATCTTAATAGACTTTGTGGCCGACTTTACGTCGGCCCTAATACCCGAGGTCGAAAAAGAGTTATTAATTAGCTCAGGGACTTCCTCGGGAATCTGGACCCTCTTTATGAACGGCGCCTTAAACGCAAAAGGGTCCGGACTTGGCATCGTATTGAAGCCACCAATAGGTAATGTAATTAGGCAATCTATTAAAACTGTGAAATTGACTAACAACGAGGATGAATATGAGGCCATGATTGCAGGCCTTGAACTAGCCAAAAGCTTGGGGGCAGAGGTGATCGAAGCCAAGTGTGACTCCCTCCTTGTGGTAAGCCAAGTTAATGGGACATTCGAGGTTAGAGAAGAACGAATGTAAAGATACTTGGACAAGTTACAGATAACATTACATTGGTTCAAAGAATGAACTTTGCAACACGTACCTCGGGATCAAAACAGCAAGGCCATCGATGCCCTCGCGAACTTAGGGTCATCGGTCGAAGACGACGAGTTCAACTCGGGAGAAGTCGTACAACTAATGAGATCGGTGGTGGAAGAAGACCATGCCGAGATCAACTCAACGAGCTTAACTTGGGACTGGACGAATAAATACATAAAATATCTCAGGATCGGTAAATTGCCCTCGGATCCAAAAGAATCGAGGACCCTGCATACAAAGGCAGCTCGGTTTAGCATATTTGAAGACGGAACCTTGTTCAGAAGAACATTCGATGGCCCACTTGCAATATGTCTAGGGCCAGGGGATACTGAGTACATTTTGAGGGAAATCCACGAAGGTACCTGTGAAAATCATTCGCGCGTCGAATCACTGGTTCGAAAAATAATCAGAGTTGGTTACTACTGGATCGACATGGAAAAAGACGCAAAGGAGTTCATTCAAAAATTTGATGGATGCCTAAGACACGCTTCGATGATTCATCAACTCGGGGAGCTGTTGCATTCGGTTTTGTCACCATGGCCGTTCATGAAGTGGGGAATGAACATCGTTGGCCCCCTTTCATGGGCACCCGGTAAGGCTCAATTTATTTTGTTTATGTCTGACTATTTTTCTAAATGGGTGAAAGCCCAGTGTACGAGAATGCCAGCCGATATTGTATGCAACAATGGGAAACAATTCATCGGCAGCAAAGTAACCAAATTTCTTGAAGACCACAAGTTCAAAAGGATCCTATCAACACCCCACGACCCAAGTGGGAACGGACAAGCTGAATCTACCAACAAAACCATACTCCAAAACCTTAAAAAGAGGTTAATCGACACCAAAGGAAAATGGAAGAAAATCCTGCCCGAAGTCCTATGGGCATACCATACAACCTCGAAGTCCAGTACCGGGGCCACCCCATTTTTATTGGTTTACGGCACCGAAGCTCTTATATCGGTCGAAGTTGGGGAACCAAGTATCCGATATACAACAAAGGAATCGAACAATGAGGCCATGAGTACGATCCTGGAGCTATTAGATGAAAGGCGCGAAGCTGCCCTTGTCCAGTTGGCCGCCCAAAAAATAGTGGATCGAAAGGTATTACAATCGAAGGGCAAACTTTGACACTTAAATACCGGGGACTTAGTACTAAGGAAGGTCATACCGAGCACCCAAAACCCGAACGAAGGGAAATTGGGACCGAACTGGGAAGGACCATACCAAATTATCGAGATCACCGGAAAAGGATTCTACAAACTCAGAACAATGAACGGCGAGTAATTACCGAACAACTGGAATATTACTCACTTAAAATGATATTACTGCTAAGATATGGCCTCATTTTCTCTTATTTACATTTTAAACTAACTCTTGCAGGTAACCAACAAGGGAGGATACAGCATTTTAGGTCTGAAAGCACGCGTTGCACTCTTTTTCCCTTGAATCGATTTTGTCCCAAATGGGTTTTCCGGCAAGATTTTTAACGAGGCAACAAGTAAATCGTGCTAACTTAGAATTGAAGGCCGGCTACGAACCGGTAACAATTATCACAGCAGCATTCGAGGGCTCACTTCGATCACCTCGAACACTAGGGGGCATTACCCTCGAATATCGACTTTAGCAAGGAAAGAAACTTCGTAATTAAAGGGTCTCGATCGACAGGATTTGTTGTAAGGGCCAAACGATCAAATGAACCATGCCCGCATCAATTTCTCTAGCCCTGGCGCAAAATATGTATACATGTATAACTATTATACACAAGAATAAAAAGAAGTCTCTTCCTTGCGCATAAACATTTTGTCCTTTAAAATGTTTCTTGCATTTCTCAAGGAATTTCCTACATTCGATCCCCTAAAGGTATCGAGCCCAAGGGCCACCTTAATATGAGTTCGAGCAATCACTCTCACTCGGGAACTGCCGTCCGAAAACAAACTCGGATGGTCCGAGTTTTCAGACCTTGGGGGCATAAGACCTATTAGGCAACGCCTCGAATTTTAAAGGTCACGGCCACCCCCACTTGGAGACTGTTATCTTAGGTAAGCCCGGATGACTTGGGATAGAAAGCCCACTGGGAAACACCCGAACTAAAAAGGCTACAGCCATATTAACGCGGCTCGGAGACGTCTGAGACTTGTAACAAAAACAAGGCCTTCAAAAATATTTCATAACCGGTTCTAAAGGCTACCGTCGGCAAACTATAATTTAAACTACTTTGGGAAAAGTTTCCGGTAATATCGAGTCCCCACGATGCCTTAAAATAAAATAATGTTAAAGGCAAGGTTTGTTCAAACCCCCGAATGTAGCCTAACCATTTCATGCTAAGGCATTTCAATCTTTGTGAATACAAATAATAAAGCAAAGGGAAAATTCAAAAGCTATGAAAGGAAAAAAGCCTTATATATACATATCAAAAATTCTTTTTACAAAGGCCAAATAGCCCCATGTAAATTTTTACAAAGGATGAACGGCCTCAAAAAAAAGGTGATACAAAAAGCAGAAGACAAAAACATCTAAAAGGATCCTAAGCGGCCTAGTCTTCGTCGGGGGCCGCATTATCACCTTCGGGGTCTCCGCTGCCCTCGGATTCACCCGAATCTTTAGAATCTCCCTCCTTGGGATAGGCCATCTTCCTAGCCACAGCTTCTAGCACTTTGGCATCCTTCATCTCAGCCGATAAATCAAAGTCCCGAGCGTGAACTTCCTCGAGGGCCTCCCTTCGGGATTGCCACTTCATATGCTCAACTATATTTTTTACAAGAGCCTAAGCCGCCTCGGCATCGACCTTGTGCTGTGCCACACTTTCATCAGCTTCGGCTTTGACCACGACGACCTCTGACTTGGCCGACTCGAGCTCTTTGGCTAAATTTTCTTGATCAGAGACAGCCGAACTCAGCTGAGACTGGAGTCCCTCGACCTTTTTGGCCTGCACCAAAGCCTTACTTTTCCTTTGTAGCCCAAAGCTGGACCTCAGCCGAAGTTAATTGTGCCCCGATAGTCTCCTTTTTCGAGGCCAAGCGGTCCATGTTTCTTTTCCATCTTCGGCTTTGGCATTTACCGCATCCACCTCCGCGTGGAGCTGCTCGATCCGATCAAGCTTCTTTTGAACCTGCGGGTTCGGACCGTTAGCCATTGTGTCTGACTCATCATCGCTAGCTTCAAATACTCTTTTTACCTGCTCGATCAGGTCGGCATACTCCTTCCGAGCCGCCTCTAGCTCATCTTGGAGTTTCTCACTGAGAAGTTTGTAAGCATTCCTCTTCTCAGTGAGCCCTCGAGTCTCGGCATCATGTTGGTTTAACTCTTTCCGATATCGGAGAAAAGTCTCGTGATGAAGCAATGAGGCCTGCAAACATAAAGAAAAAAAAGATGTTACGATTGTTTGCAACTTAATTTAAGTACACAATAAAAATGCATTCAAAGTTACCCGATTTAACGCCTGTTGTGCTTTGTTGAAAAGGCATGGCGCCTCCACCTCGTTCATTATGGCTTGATCCCTCTTCGGTCACTAGACACCGAAGATAAATGGCAACCCCTACGGGGGACGAAAGGACCGGGGCATCCTCCGGAATAGACAAAATGATCGACCGCTTCCGGTCAGGATTCGCACTCGGAGCTGGGAACCAGTCGACTAATTTCGGACTAGAGGAAGGACCGTCGGTCCCCGAAGACGGACTCGTCCTTAGCAACGGTAAGTCACCCAACCCGGTGATGTCCTCCATGGCGGTGGAGTCTACACCGTCAAAAAAGTTGTGAAAGGGGTCTGCCACACCTTGGGGCCCTTCACTGGGGTGACTTTTCAGCGTCTGAGCCTCGTTGATCATGGAGTTAGTAAATGAGGGCGACTCAGAGAGATCTATCACTCCAAGTACATTCTTCGAAGCATTGTCCTCTGCCCGAGAAGTACCGGCCGTGGTCTCCTTGTCGGCCTCCCTAACTTGAGGCGAAACGGCCTCGCCCCTCTCTGATTCAGAGGCTTCGGCTCTACCTCTTCATCGCCCCCCATGAGTCGGGGCGATTCGGTGTCGTTTCTCTCTGGTTTAGAGGCCCCTCGTCCCTAGGACTGCGACCGCACGCGGGCCACTAGATCAGAGGCTTCTTCTTCTTCTTCTTCTTCGGACTCATCCCTCAACCGGTGGAGTGAGTCCGATGAAAGCTCTCGGCGCTGGTACTTTCTTTGTATTTTCGCACCAACCTCCGCCTCGATTTTTTCTTCTCCAAGTTCGGATAGCTCGGAGCCCATTTTCTCTTCTTCTCCTCACCTTGTCTCGGAGCAGGGAATTCGGAAGGGCAATCCTCACCAACAAATAGAGGCCTCATTGCAACATCCTTGGGAAGACCTGCAAAACAAAAGGGCTCGGCAACATGGAGGAAACCTAAGTGTTGTTCACATGAGAACGGAATCTCACCGTGAGGACGGGCCTCCTACCGTCCCTTCAAAAGCTCGTGCCATGCGCGCTCGGAATACGATTTCTGCGACACGATGCCCTCGACCCACTCCTTGAGTCAAGGAACTACATCCGGCATCCAAGCAACAGCTGCACCACCACAAAACATCGATGAGAAGGGAGGAAAAGGAAAAGCGATGAATAAAATCTTGAAAGCAAGGTTATACTTACGTGTCATGCTTCACTTCTCAGGAAATGGCATATACTCTGCTGGGATTAAGTTCGAGGTCTTCACTCAGACTAATCCGCCTAACCAGCCTCGGTCCTGATCCTCGTCGATGCTCGAGAATGGGGCCTTTCTGGCCCGACGGCAAGCTTTATTAATCCCCCTCGATAGAGTTGGGGACTATACAAACGCATGAGATGGTCGATGGTGAAGGGACACCCCTCGATTTTGCTTACGAACAAGCGGAGGAGAATTACTATCCTACAGAAAGAAGGATGAATTTGACCAAGGGTCATCTCATAAGAAGGCAATGATGACCGGATCCAAAGGCCCCAGCGTGAAGGGATAAGTGTAAACGCCTAAAAACCTTTCACGTGGGTAGTAATCACTTCCTCGGGCGTGGGGACCACTACGTGCTTATTGACCTAATTGCAATCCTCCTTGACCTTGGAGATGACACTATCGGTGACCAAGCATATATATCTCGAGACCGGCTCACACCGACCCGGTACTGAGGAGGTTTTCTCAACCTTGAAATCAGCACCAGTTGGGCACCCCATAGGACGAACAGTTTCAGGAAAGGTTCCGGTGTCGGTTCCTCGGTAGCAGCGGACCAAAAGTTTTCCTCCACAATCGGTCGCGAGGTTGAGGGAGTTTCTTTTTGGGGAACGGATTTTGAAGTATTTGCCATTTCTTTGATAGATGAAGGAAAGAGAGGAAGTTTAAAGATCAAGTTTGATTGTTGGTTTAGAAACAAAACTGAAGTTCTTGTGAAAGGATTTCAGAATAGCCAGAGATTTAATACTGGGAAGTGTTGAAATTTCTAAGAAACAGGAGTAGAGAAGGTTTGGATGTAAATTTTGAATGAATGAAGAAGGGGATTTATAGTTTCCAAACGGCGGTTCAAAGTCAGAAGTGGCCAACCAGCAACTGATGAGCATTTAATGCCATTGGGACGTGACTGACGAAAGTTTTTGATCATTTTGTCGTTTCTGACGTGGAGTACCAAGGAGAGATATCGGAATCTCATATTGTTTCTCGTCGTTTACTCTTCAAAAAACGAGGTGACTATCTCTATACAATCGAAATCGGGCTCAGAACGCGATGGGTTAGATCGACCTCGAGTCTCATCGAACCAGAACACGATGTCAGAATGTCCGTCCTCGGGAACGTTGAGCCTGCGATCCCTGAATCGACCCTGACACCGTATAAGCTCGAGGAAACATTGTCGGTATAAAATAAAAGAAGAACGGAATAATGGAAGACCGAAATATCCATAACCGATCGGATATTTTGACGGGAATCTCGGCACGTGTTAGCAAAGAACCGGCATATCAGCAAACCAGGAGATTTTTACCTTTTTATAGAATTTTACCTAAAACAGGACTTCCCTACTATTTAAAGAGGAGTTTGATTACTTGAAAGGAAATTATAACACGCATCAAAAGGCAATATATTGTTATTTCTAGTTCTTATTATCTTATCATTCTGTCCGGCATCGATAAAAGTATTTCTAGGCTCGAGGGTGACTAACCTTCCAAGGCTAAGATTATTCAACTTGTGTGGTTTGCATTTACTTTTTCATTGTTTATTTCAATTTTAATATGATATCTCGTTTTGTATCAAGTTAGATCACGTATCCTTAAAACCACATACAAATTCAATTGTTATCTGATTGAGGGTAAACAGGCATCTCAACCCCGATATATGGATAAAGTTTAGTGATTATGTGTGAAATTTACCCAGAAGGTCGAAAGAAAGGACTGAACCTAGCCAAGTAAGCCCTTTTTTTTAAATATTGGAACGAAACCAAACCAATTAAGTCAGTTTTTTATCGATTCGATTTATGTCGGTTTTTCGGTATGTTATTGATTTTTTCTTAAAGATGAGACATACACTACCAAACACATATTTTGGCGACTAAATTTTCAACGTAATACTATCAAACCAATTGTTCTATGAGAAATCTATCATTTACCAAGATATATTCATAAATCATAATAACTGAATCAAATAATGATGAATAATTTAAGGACTCAATTAAAAATAGATTATTATTAACATGAAATAGATTTCGTACTTAGCAAAAGAAAACTACAACTAGAGTGTAAAGGCAAAGAACTCGATTATTGTAATAGCAAAGAACTAGACTAAAGTGCAAACAATTAACATGTGCCATAAAATTTTAGAAACTTTGTATAAAAATAAATACATATATAGATATAATAATAAATTTTAAATAGTTACTTCTTTAGCCGGTTTGGTTCGGTTTTTTCCATTATTTTTTTATTAAAATCAAAACCAAATCAATTTGTTAGATTTTTAAAATTCAGAACCAAAATTAAGCCAAACTAAACCAAAAAAGTACCGCTTTTTTTTTTTGGGTCATTTTGGTTAGGTTTTCCATTTGATTCGGTTCTTGAGAGTTTTTAGTAATACCCTGCTCACGTACACAGTAGGACATCATATCAAGGGGGAGCGCCATGCTCCTTGAATTGTAAAATCATCTAGTCTTGCATTGTTAATTTGAATTGTCTTTCCAAACGTGTTCTCTAATTAGTAACTGCTCAACTAGCCAACTGAAGTAAGCTGAGAATAGAATATCCATCCTAATAGTGTATTTTTACTACAATGTACACTATTTCAATAAAGCTATTGAGTTCAGTCGAACGCATAACTCAGCTTCAACCTCCATCGCGATTACGTGTACACTATTGTGGTGGTAAATTCTAAAATTACAAACATCAAATATGATTTTTTAAATTCCCCTTCCCCGTTGATTCCCCCCTTTGATCCCCCTGTTGGAGCTATTGCTCATTTGGTGACTCGAAATCACAATTTTGGAGTTCAATCAAACGCATAACTTGGTTTCTGCCTCCGCCATGATTACATGTACACCATTGTAGTGGTAAGTTTCAAAATTACCATTACAAGCATCAAACATATTTTTTCTTTTTGCTTTTCCTTCCCTTTGATCCCCTTGATTGGAGCTATTGCTCATTTGGTGACTCGAAATCACAACTCTGAAGTTGTAGATGGAGAACATGTTGTTCATTCCCTCTTTTTTACTGTAGTTACGTTGAAGTTAATTTACTTTAGACCAAGATCTGAACTAAAAGATTTGATAAATAATAAAAAAAATAATTAGAATTAGTCCTAAAATTTTGCAGTGGATCATCTCAATAGTAAATGGAAATATTATTGTATCCCTTGATTCCTCCACGCATGCAAAAAAGATTGTCCAAATAAGTCGGTAGCAATTGGAGAACACATGACTGTTCTATTATTAAAAAAAGAAAGTATATTTACTCGCTCTTAATTTTTACATCAAATCATATAACTTACCATGGTTAATTCATAATTAAAGTGAGTATATGTAATAAATAATTATAATTTTATGCTAAGAGTGTATGCGAAACATATATTGAATTGATATAAACACCCCTTAGCAGAAAAATCTTTTATAAAAAAAAGAGTTTCTTTTTACAATAATGCTTTTGGTTATCCATTTCACAAGCATGGCGTCATGTAAGCAAGGCAATATAATGCACGCACGCACGCACGCGTAGAAGAAGTAATCAATTGGGGGATTGAATAAACTTTTGATTTACTTATCTGTTTAATTACGCAATGGTGATTGGAATCTTAGTTTAGTACTGTCCATTCTCAATCTATATATCGTACAGACAATGGCAAAGAACTGGAGTTTAACAACGAAAGAGGATTTTTGTTTGTTTGATTAGGACTCCCACTCTTCGCCCATTTATTTTTTTATTTTTTCCTACAACAGTTTTTTCATTAAAAACAGGTTTAAGACACTTTTGTAATAATTTTTTAATATGATAAAAATTTTAAAAATAATAATCATCATAGAAGGGGTCCCCCTCCCCAAACAAAGCTCCTTTAATTAGCTAAAAGATGATATTGTTAATGTACTAAGTATGTTTCTTAAATTATTATCACTACTCAATTAACTTTTGTAATAATATAACCTTTTTTGGGTTACAATTTTCTCATATTAAAATCTGTGTAATTTACCATATGGACGTACACATTATCTTTGGAAGCAGATGTATTGTTGTCCATGAGATAATCGAAAGTTGATCAATATAATTAAGGTTTTCAAAAGCGAATGTATCATTACAACCGATTTTGGATATTATTCATTTTGACAAATATTTTAAAAAGAGACAGAAAAAGTGAAGGGAAGAAGAGGGACGTCAGTGGGAAGAGTAACAGAAAGAAAGGGAAAGGCGGGCGACCTTTGCTGACCCTTCAAGTCTCGTGCATGCGCTTTATGTAGTTGTACAGTTTTACACTTTACTCCTCTCTCTCTCTCTCTCTCTCTCTCGTCTGGTTTATGCATTCCATTTTCTCCCCCAACTCCGCCGGCGATACAACTTTCCGGTACCGGAATTCAGCTTTCCAAAATTCCTCTATCACAAATTTACTATATTTTCTCCCAACCCAGCAAACTCTACACAGTACAGATAAACACACAAACATAGCAGCTTACTAGCTTTATGGTGTATAAGTCTAATTATTCTTCCTATTGACTTTTTCCATAATTGGGTTTTTCTGAAGACTCATTATTAGTTCAAAACCTCTTGTTTATTTCTTGGTGGGTTATTGGTTATGAAGTATTACTAATAATACTGTATTAGAGTAAGATTATGCTGTATTAGGGCTTAAATGGATTCTAAGATTTGCATGAATGGAGTATGTGGGGTTACTTCTTCAATTGAGTGGAAAAAAGGGTGGCCTTTGAAATCTGGTGAATTTGCCTGCCTCTGTGATAAGTGCGGGTAATTCAATTCAATTCAATTCAGATCTCTCTCTCTCTCTCTCTCTCTCTCTCTCTCTCTCTATATATATATATATATATTGAATTTTATGTTCTGTAAATTCAACTTTATTGTTGTTCTTAATGTTTCTAGTAAAAGTGATTTGCCTATTATTACTCTCTCTGTATGTACTTTATGATACCATTGCTATTTAGGTTGTGAAGCAATTTTAGATGTGTATGATGGTAAAAAGTTTATCACTTATATACTCTTTGTGTAGATTTTGAAATTTTAGATATATTTTAAAAATGATTAAGGAACCAATGTCCTAGTTGAGAGTTGAGACCGAAAATTAGATGGTTTGACCCTTGTTCTGTGAAATGGTTACTCTTTTTGGAATGGAAAGAGTATGTACAATCTAAATTGTTTCTGTTTTATGTTAAGGTTATTTTTTATTTTTTATTTTTTGGCTGAAAGATATCTGTTAAATCATGTTCTATATATTGGCTTATTACCAATTATTTGCGAAGTTGTTTCTTGAATTCGATGAAACAGTTACTTTACCTTTTCTAATTAGAGATCGCGTACCCAATTTGAGAGAACTTATATTATGTTGTGAAAATACTTTCCTGCTCCCGTTCGCACCAAGTAATGGCTACTCAACTGAACTCTAGTTCTGGAAAGGTTAGAAACTCAATTGCGGGAAAGATAATCCTTCTGCGTTGTGTATCACTTATTCTTATCTCTTAGGAAGGTGGTGCAGTTTAACATTTGCAGTATCAATGTGGTTCTTGTTGTGTAATAGTGAGTTCTTTTTCTTATTTCTTTTTGGCAACTTTGTCGCTCTTTGACGAAATATCACTCTACCTAGCAGTAAAGTGATGTGGATTGATAGAGGAATAAAAGAATTTACCTTAGGTTAGCAACTAATACTAAACTCTGGAAAGCTGAATACTGCCAAGTTGGTGAAAGGGTTGATTTCTTAATATTATACTTAGAAATGTTAGTTGCTGATAAAAGTGGAGATGAGTTTAAACAAGTATTGATTGCCTCAAGTTAGGTCTAGGACTTCACATAAATTATCTACATGAAGGCTTAACAGATCTCATAAAATTAAATTTGTTTAGGTCTACAGTTTATCACGTGAAGTTCGTATTCACCATCTTGTTACACTGTTAATTTCACTCCCATTTTCCTGAGAATTAGATCATAAATTCAAGATTTCATAACATGGGATTTGGATTTACTCCAGGACTGCTTATGAGCAACTCGGCTTCTGTGATTTATTCCACTCGGAGGACACTGGTTGGAGGGAGTGTATTTCATGTGGCAAGGTTAGCTTGCAAAATTGTCTTTCTGCTTCGTAATATAATCTGATTCTCTGCAGAGATTCTGATAACTAACCTTTGAAACTAATTTTGGTATTGGCAGCGTCTTCATTGCGGATGCGTTGCTTCTAGTTCTTTGCTGGAGCTGCTCGATAGTGGGGGCATTAATTGTGTCAGCTGTGCTAGAAGTTGTCAACTACATGCTGTGAGATAAATTATATGCATCTATGACTTATGTACTGTGAACATATGATATAAGTGTTGCACAAACAAATTGTTACTTTTGAAGTTTGCTTGCAAGCTCTCTATGGATTGTAATTTAATTAATAGTCCATAAAACATCTGAATAAACATAAAAGTCTTCATTCTCAAAAAAACAAAACACACATAAAAGTCTAATAACTCATGGATTGCTCCTACTGATTTTATCCAAAAAAGTCACACCTAAGGAAAATCAGCAAATTGTTCTCGTGCTTGCCATCTGGTTAACTGTTCTATTTCCTGATTGTTCTCTAACATTGTTCAAGAGCAGGACACCCTATTTATTTTTGTAATGTAGTTAAGCAAGTATATTCTTTCATTGAATGTGACAGATTGAGTTTGCTAGACAAGACATTGTTTTCTTAAATTTTCACTATTAGAAACTTAGGAACTATGTTGCATCCTGCATCATGTTCTTCCAATTTTTTCTGCAGAGACCAAATCATGTAAAGGCCAAAGTTTTTGGAACTTCTAACTCAAACAGTGTTGGTGAAACGCCTTCAACTTCTTTGGGCAGTCAGATGAATGGCTCTGAACCTAATAAAAGAGAGGGTTCTGACGGTGTTGATCCTGTTCTTGTGCTCCCACACCAGAATGGCAACACAAATAAGCCTACAGGCCAAATAAAAATGGAAGAAGCTTTCCATCCTGCTGGAGAATCTGGATGCACATTTTCATCAAATTTGTGTCAGGCTTCTGCCGAGTCCTCTAAGAATGTCAAATTGGATTCGTATAACGGATACATAGGCATTAATGAGATTCATGGATCACAGGTGCAAACAAATTTAAGCATTGCTCTGTCTGCACCTTCACCGAACACAAAACTTTTTCCTGCTACAGTGGATGAGGGGGACTTGAACAAGAGAATTTCTTCCTTGCAACAAGGGTCTAGGTCTCGAAGCCTCTTGCCCAAACCTCCAAAATCTACCTCCGCTCTGAGATCAGAGACAAATGCTGGCATAATTTCACAGATTCGTGTTGCCAGGCCACCTGTTGAAGGTCGGATTAAGAATCAGCTGCTTCCACGTTATTGGCCGAGGATAACAGATCAGGAGTTGCAGCAAATATCTGGAGAGTATCCATCATGAGTTCTTAAATTAGATTGATTGCTGTTCACCTATTTCATTACATGATTTCCTTGACAATGTCTTTTCAAGCTCAAATTCCACCATCATACCATTATTTGAGAAGGTTCTGAGTGCAAGCGATGCTGGTCGAATTGGCCGTTTGGTACTTCCTAAAGCATGTGCCGAAGTAAGTTTCACGTTTTGTTTCTTCAGTATCATTTTAACATGTTCCCCTTTACCGACCTTTTCCCCCCTTTGTGAATGTAGTTTACTTGCTGTTTTGCTCACCGTAGGAGAGGCCTGGTCTTCCTTTACCTTTTCTCCTCTTGGCGACTCCATCAGTTTCTTAATTGATTTGAAGTTATTTCAATTTTCAGGCATATTTTCCACCAATTTCTCAACCAGAAGGCCTTCCTCTGCGGATTCAGGATGTGAAGGGCAAAGAATGGGTATTCCAGTTCAGATTTTGGCCAAACAACAACAGTAGAATGTATGTTCTCGAGGGTGTGACCCCTTGCATACAATCTATGCAATTACAAGCCGGAGATACAGGTATGAAGTTTCATGTTTTGTAGTGAGTCATGAAACCTGCTCTATTCAGTTCATCGTGTCAACGTCAAGTATTAATCATTTACCTCGACTTAAAAAGATTGTCTTTCTTATTCATTAGATGAAATCTTCTGCCCGTGACATTCAAGATTCACTTTGTGATCAGCCCCTTTTAGTTCTTTGCTTTAACTCAACATAGAAGCTGTAATGCTGGCAGGTCAAGTTAGACATAAAATGTATGAGATTTGAATTTTCAACAATCTCCAAATACATGCTTTTGGCCATCCCTCTTGTCAAAGTCACTCAGCTGTTTTCTGGAATTGGAATGAAGGTGTCCAGTGTACAATTTCTGAATAAGAGTCCTTCAACTACATACGATTAAAAGCTCAACTCTGTTATCCGAAAGCAAGATAAAAAACAGAATATGACTATTGTTTCACTTGTTTAGTGTTGCTGACATCTATGTTCATATTCTTGCGTTGATCTTGCTCGTTCCAGCTTCCTGTAAGCTCCACATGCAGAAGAAGGGATAGAAAGGGGGAGGAACATATGCCTTGCTTTGGTCTAGTGAATGAATTCTGAAATTTTCCTTTCATTTAACTTTAGCATATTTGCTCCTTTTTTGGTTTTTGGGCTATCTATTCAGACTTAAAATTCTTCTGCTCATTTCTCATCCTTTAAGAACATTTCATTTCATTTCAGTAACTTTCAGTCGCATGGATCCAGAAGGAAAGCTTTTAATGGGGTTTCGTAAAGCATCAACTGTTAACTCAACTCAGGTAACTAGCGCACTTAGGGGTTTCATCTGAGCTCATTTTAGCGGCTTATGACATAATATTGATTTATATTACCTAAACAGGAAACTCGTCTATCAGCCATACCGAAGAGTGTTTTCTCCACTGAACCCACCTCCTTCTCAGTGATGCCTGAGAATCTACCTTTAATGAGTGGTTACTCTGGCCTTCTTCAGTCGTTTAAAGGAAGCAGAGAGTCTTCTGTGAATTTGTCTTCTAAGCATTTCAATAGTGGCGATTTTAGCTGGTACTTAACTGAGAAGAACGAAGGCAGGAATGCAGATGGCACATTCTCCCCTTCAATGCCTGTTTCAGACCGTAAAAGGAGTCGTAATATTGGATCAAAAAGTAAGAGACTGCTCATTGATTCCGATGAGGCTTTGGAGCTGAAACTTTCATGGGAAGAGTTACAGGATATGCTCCGACCACCTCTGAGTATTCAGCCGACCACTGTCACAATTGAGGACCACGAATTTGAAGAGTATGAAGTACGTAGCTTTATTTTTTAATTAATTTGGTGCTGCTCATGCTCTATGGTTGAACTAGATGAACTTGCTAGTTAAGAGTTAATCAGTCCGCTAGAGAACTCTGGCTTTGATTTGATGTCTTTGTTCTTCGCAATGCAGCAACCACCTGTTCTTGGGAAGAGGAGCATATTTACTGTCCGCTCATCTGGGTAAGAAAGACTAATCCATCAGAATGTATTCCAATAGACCAACTTGTTGCTTGAAAAAATGATGAAAGAGGACATCAACAATAAGCAACCCGTCTTAAACACCTGTTCTGAATAGTTTCACTAGCAAATAATAGAAAATAGAGGGTGAGAATGACAAAACAGTGGTAAGATGTTGGACGGAGGCATAGACACAGAATGCGGCTTTATATTTGGCGCTGAATAATATAGCATCACCATTGAACTAAAGACTGTAATTTGCGCCAACATATTCAACTGCAAAATATTCTTTTTGCTTACTTTTTTGCTTTTCTAAACATCCTTTTTCATGCCCATCTCTTTGACATTTGGTGATCCCTATACTCCTTGAATTGGAAGTTTACTGCTAGATCACTGATCTCAGGGAGCAGGAGCAGTGGGCTCAATGCGATAATTGCTTTAAGTGGCGAAGGTTGCCAGCTGATTATCTTCTACCTCCTCAGTGGACATGTCAGGACAACATTTTTGATCATAGCAGGTCAGGGAGTTAGCAATATCAATAAATTTTGCGCAACAGCGCATTAATGTGACTTAACATTATACTTGTGATTCTCATGTTCTCAGGTGCTCTTGTTCTGTCCCAGATGATTTAACACCCAGAGAGCTTGAATATCTTCTCAAAATGGACAAGGGTGAAGTAACTTGTTGCTTTAGTTTCAGCCTATATTTCCATCTATGCACCAGCTGGTTCTCATACAAATCATGCTCTAAAATTTATCGACTCTGGATTTTAGTATACTTATCTCGAGTATGCCATCATTATTTGTTGTAAGCCTGTGGTTGCACCAACTTTTATGTCAATTTACCGTATGATTGTAAAATATATGTTGCATTTTGCACAGATTTAAAGAAACGGAGAAATGCAGCAGGCCAAAGGGCAACACAGGCCCATGATTCTTCTGATTTAGATTCTCATGCAAATGGGACAGGTGTTGCTGGTGATGTGAGAGAACGTGGCGCCACATCAGTTGCAACAACAACAAAACACCCAAGGCATCGACCTGGCTGTTCTTGCATTGTGTGCATCCAGCCTCCCAGCGGGAAGGGCAAACATAATCCGACATGTACATGCAATGTCTGCTTGACAGTCAAACGCCGTTTCAAGACACTTATGATGCGTAAAAAGAAGCGTCAATCAGAACGTGAAGCGGAAATTGGCCAGAGGAATCAGCTTATGTGGAGTTCAAAGGAAGAGACAGAAGTGGACAGCTTCTCTAGACAGGTGAAACCAGAAGCCGATCCTTCAGACAGAGAAAGATCAGGAAGCGAGACACCGGCGAGGGGCCATAGCAGCAATCAATTGCAGAAGCTTCCTGAAACCAGTAAGTCGCAATTAGACTTAAACTGTCACCCAAATCGGGAAGATACAGGTTCATCTCATCTTAGCATGATGTCTCTTCTTCAGCAAGCAAGTCTTCCGCTAGAGACATATCTGAGGCAGAATGGTCTAACAAGCTTAGTTTCTGAACAACAAGGGAGCTCAGGGTCCCAAGGGTTGCCCCCAGACACCAGAGAGAGTGAGGTACGCATCCAGGAGGATCAGTGCTTCGTTTCTACAAGTCAAGAGCAAGAACAGGAGGGAACAAAGGAAAACTCTGAACCTGATCAAAGTGGAAAGGACAATTCATGAAACATGAATCCTTTTGCTTGCTATTACTCTCTCTATTCTTTTGCTTAATGGACCACTCTTTCCCATATCATCACAACGCCTCCCTCCCCAACCTTATTGATCTCTTTTAGTTAGGAGTATGTCAAGCAGTTGGTTAAAATAATTGTGTATATAGTTATGTGCTGTGTGAAAATTGTATTTATATACGTTCCCTCTAGATTAAAAGAGTTCAACATGAAGAAATCTTTGTGCATGGATTCCAGATCAGTGAGATTGAATGGTTAGCTTGAGAAACAGAAAATTCGTCAGACTGTCCATAAATAGAAAAATCATGCATTTCATCAAATAGAGAAATGTTTATGGACCCAATATTGTTTACAAGTTGCTAATAGCTACATCTTTAGAGGGCAGAGCTTTGTATGCAGCTGCCACTGTTAGTTATTACTAATGCATAAGTATGTGAGATTTTGTAGCTGCCACTTTCCTACCTTGTACTTCACTCAAGATTGCCACAACATTAGATTAAAAAACTTTCCAGATAACATGAAACACTGAGATTTACTTCTCTATTAAATATCAAGATTGCATGCCTCACCACTGTCAGGCCAACTGAAGCCATATTTCTCACCAAGCCAAATTCCAAGTATACAATATTTCTTGATACACACAAAAAAAATTACTTGTACAAATATACATCATTTTAAAGCAGCAAAAGGGTATTTTCTTTCTTTTCTGTCTTTCCTTTCCTTTTTCTTTTTATTTCTTTCCGGCCAATTGGGGATTTTCTTTTCCTTGGCAGGGGCCGGAGGTTGATGAATAAAACATTAAAGGAAAATCCACATCTTAAAAGTAAAATCCACATCCTCCCACACATATCGATTCACAGAACACTATTCAATAAACGGGCAAACCTTATCTACAAAATGCTATTTCCCAAGTGTTCTTCCTTAAGCAATGGGAAGGTGGAAAACCACATCTTTATCTCCTGTATCTTTTCATGTAATCACTTGTCAAAGGGAGAGGGCTAGAAGTAACCAATCAAAGAACAACCAGTCAAAATCCTTCAACACTAGACCTGCGAAAAGATGAAGATGATGACCTTCGGCTTTCCAGTCGACCAAGGTCCTCCAAAGAGAAAGAGTAGGAACATGTTAATGAAGGACGAGAGGAGGGCTGCGTAGCAGACTTTGAGGGAGAAGCCGATGCTCGGGTGATAGGTAAGGAAGGGGAGGAACTCAACCTTGGCGTAGGGGTGATGATTCCATTCATACTTGGAGATTTTGACATGTGTTTACCACCAACTGCCGCTGGTTCTTGCAGAGGAAACCGTGAAGGGCACTTCATCACTTGTACAGCCTTGAGTTGGTCGACGATTGTTCTCATGGTGGGCCTTTCAGACGGATCCTTTTGCAGACATCTTTGAGCAATATCAGCCACTGTCCTGGCTGCTTTAGGGGGGAACCAGCCTTTTAGCTGAGGATCCATGATTAGCGATAATCTACCATCATCAGCGAGGAAAGGCCTACTCCACTTGACTAAATTCCTCTCTTCCTTTGAATACCGACCATCGAGATTCTTCCGGCCGGTGAGCAGTTCTAGAAGTACAATCCCAAAACTCCAAACATTGCTCTTAGGAGTTAGCAACCCTCTCTCCAGTGTCTCTTGCGAGAGATTTGCCAGGGCCTGAACACATGAGTGTTGTTTATTAATTAAAATCTTCTAAGTAAGAAGGTGCAAGTAATGTAACCAAACTCATCATTAGACCGAGAGTAGCACAAACACAAAATTCTTCTCAACAAATAGTAATCTATGAGGCATTGTCGTCTCTTCTATTAAGAGCCACATCAGCTGAATTTGAGTCGCAACTTTTATCAAGACATGCTCCAAAACTAAGACTATTGACATACATCTTAAATCCATGGAAGACAGAGCTTGCTGATAATCAAATACAGCCGAAACACCTCTGCTAGTCCTCCCAAAACATTGGGTAAAAATTTAAATTTTAAGACCAGCATTTCCCAGGGATAAAAGAAAAGTTGTGTGACAGCAACAGCAAATAAGAGAACTTACGACTGAATTGCAAGATAACTCTGTCTCTTGTATATTTGTAATGCATCCATACCCTGAGAGCTTTGCACTAAAATCCTTGTCGATTTGTATATTACCAGTTGAAAATTCATGGAACATTGCCTGTTGGTAGAAAAAAGAAATTCAGCAAAAAATGACAATATCATAGGCCAAGCCTCAATATGAAAATAGGAACTTCCATGTTATAGAAACACAAAAAATGACACAGAAAACTACAAGTTTGCGTGATGGCAAAAATGGCCACACAGCTTAGACTACATATTAAGGATGACAGTGTTGATACCTGGAAAGGTCCCTCCTCATGTAGGAATGTGAGACCTTGTGCAGCACATAACGCAACTTTCATTCTAGCATTCCAATCTATAGGGGGGCCATCTGATCTTCCGAACAAAAGCCGGTCTAGGCTTCCATGGAAAAGTCTCTCAAAAACCAACATCCTGCGCTCAGAACCTTCGCGAGCATGAAAACCAATCAGTTTACAAAGTGAAGAGTGTTGCAAAGACGCCAGTGTGTTCACCTCGTTGACAAATTCCTTCAAACCCTGAAAAAGCCAAAAAGACAGTGAGATTAGTTCAAAATGTCACAGACTCGCTAAAACCTCATAAACTGAAAAGCTGACTCCTACACCCAACAATGGAATGACACCACCCTGTAAGTAATGCATGATCTAAAAATGGAATTTAGAAGTGCAGTTTGAAGCAGGCTTATGTCCTGCAAGTTCCTGATTTGGACAATATCCGTTCTTTGCAGCTGTAGAACAGAAAGGGTAAAAAGTACTGAGAAACAGTGCTGCTAAATCTAGCCAAATATGAACCTTGTCAAGTCTAGACACCAAACTAGACTGGTGACACACAGCTAGGATAATAAAGTCCACGTGTCAATGTCATTGAACATTACCTGTGAAGAAGGGTGAAGGCGCGTTATAGTGGCTTCAAGCTTCTTTGAACCAGAGGCATCATCCCCAAAAGAAGCTCTGTAGATGACAGAAGAGAGACCTTCTGACATACAGCGCTCAGGAGAGAAATGGTGGCACGCAGCGGCAATTTCATCAAAAGAAAAGTTCCGCAGCGTCCCAGTAGAAGGCAATGTAGGAGGCAGCACAGGAGGCAGTGGCAATGGTCCAGACGCATTGAGAGGGCCACTCGTATTACCCACTTTGAAGCTTCTCATAGTCCTGAGGGAAGCAGCAGCATTCTGAGGTGATGGAAGAGGAAGAGGCTGAGGAACTGGTGAGCAGTATTCTTTTGCTGATCCAACACGACTCCTCAACTCTTCATGTTCCTCATATTCATTTGACGCTAGAGCATCTTGTTCTGCTGAGTCCAGACTTGATGGGGCGGATAGAGCTCGTGTCCTACTGCTTGTTACTCCGTTGTTTGACTGCACTGGTTTCACTCTTGTTCTAAAACTAGGTGGTGCAGAGTGCAATGATCTTGTGTGTATCTGGGGTTCAGGTAGTGCAGTAGGTGACTGCTCCTGAGGATTTACACGTTTGATCTGGATACTCTGTTCGGACATTTTCTTCTTATTCTTTGAAACAGTGAAACATCCCATGTCGGCGTCTAAATAATTCGGCCCTTTTGATTTATATTGTCCTGCCAAATCAGTAGTAAGAATGAAATACATGATAACCATCGCTAAACTATTGAGCAACACGGGCTTATCATGGAACTGAACCAATAACATTTATCTAAGACCACAGAGTAAAACCAATCACCGCTGAATTTACAATGAAGAAATCGTATCACCACTTTCATCCACCAAAAGCTGGATTTAGCAACTAAGATACTGAATGATCTCCTCCTATGGTTTAAATCAGAACTTGAATAACTTTAGCTCTACTTTTCTCATCGACCTAAAACATAGGCAATTTTCAATAGCAATGCTGGCATCAATTTCTAATCACTCTAAGTAGTCCAAATGATTAAATCTATAGTATTATACCATTGAAGTTACATAGAAAGTGTTTAATAGATCCTTAGGCAGTATAAGTTTAAATGTAAACAATCAACCAATCAATAGCAACAAAGAATCATGAATCAGCCAGAAGTTTCACTAAGGGTGCCAAAATATAAAGAAGTAAACACACCAAAAAGCCAAGGGGAGTCGTATATGGTATATATATACAAACAAGCTGATGAATTTTCAGCGCATAATATAACAACAACAACAACAACGCCTCAATTTGGGGTCGACTATATGAATCCTCAGCTCATAGTACACAGAAGCACTAAATACAAAAAAATCTAAACTACTAACAAAAGATTTCCTTAATCCACTTACTTGTTGGAAAGCCCCCAAATCCAAATTCTACAACTGAATTATCAATTAGACAAAATGAATTTCTAAGATTAACAAAAAAGTAAGGTCAAGAATAGTTAAAAACCAACCTGGTTTGCTTTTTTGAGCTCAAAGTTTGGATCTTTAATGATTACTTGGGATAATAAAACAACCCAAGTAATGAATTTTCATTCAAATCTGTTGGATGACTTTGAAAGACTTGATTTTGGTAAGAAAAGAAACCCTAACAAGAAGCCTTAGTAGAAAAATATAAATGTGGAAAGGCAAAAAGATTAGACTTTTAAGAGTAAAAGGCAAAGAGAGGAGGAAAAAGAGAAGTGGGGTGGTTTCATAGGAAAGGAGTGAAGAAGTATATTTAGTCAAACTAAACAAAACCCACACGATTAAATTTCCATTATTATTAAGAAATATTTCATTGGTATCATCTCCGTATAACAAGGCAAATTTCATTTCCTTTAGCTTTATGACAATATTTGTTCTCAACACAATTTTCAATATTTTTGACATAAAATTTCAGGACTAAATTCCAATTTCATTTGACAAATGGTTGAAAGCTCATAAATTGCAGTTTAAATTGAAAGGTGGGTAGTTGTAGTACGAAAAGTTTGAGTTAAGTCTTCTTATACTTATAGCTTGTTTGACCAAGATTTTTTTTTTTGGCAAAAAGTAATTTTTTCTTTTAAAAGTGCTTTTTAAAAAAAATTAAGATATTTAACTTTTGTCAAGTTTTTAGAAGGAAAAATGATTTTGAGTAAAATATAAGTAGTTTTTTAGAAGCAGAAAAAAATAGTTTATCCTCAAAAGTATTTTTTCGAAAAATGCTCTTGAGGAAAGTATAGTTAAAAATACTTTTTAAAAGTTTGACTAATAGCCTGTTTGGCCAAGCTTCTTTTGAGGCAGAAGCGCTTTTTTGTCAAAACTGCTTTTTTCTAAAATTAAGATGTTTTGCCAAGCTTTTGGAAAGAAAAAAAAGTGCTTTTGAAGAGCATCAGAAGCATTTTTTAAAAAGTAGAAAAAAATAGCTTCTCTCTAAAAGTACTTTTTTTAAAAACACTTTTGAGAAAAATACAGTAAGAAGCATTTTTTAAAGTTTGGCCAAACATAAATTGCTACTTAAAAGTACTTTTCAAATTTAGTAGTCAAACATAAACTGTTTCTTATAATTTTTTGAAAAGCACTTCTCATAATAAGTTGCTTTTAGAAGCTTGGCCATACAGACTATTAATATTAATTACTGTTCTAAAGTCCTTTTCAAATAAATTAGTCAAACACAACTTGCTTCTCACTAAGTATCTTTTTTGAAAAATACTTTTAAAAAAATATTTTTTAAATAAATTAATTTTAGAAGATTGGCCAAACATGCTTATGTAGTGGCAGGTACGGAAGTATTATAAGAATAACTAATCTCATGAATTTTATTTCTCAATATTATAAAAAGAATTTGTATAATAAGAATTAGGGGTGTGATTAGTATTAGTAATTAAATAAAGCAGCTCGAAATTCAACAAAGAGGGGCCTCGAATGTGGGGACAGCTCAGTCAAAGTATTAGAAAAGTTAGTAGTACAACTACTACTAATACTATAGTACTAGTAATGGATTTTCTTTCTTTACTTTAATTGAGAAAAAGAAAAGATGTTTCCTTTTATTATTTTCTTTTTGTAGTCAAAGAGACTCTTCGTGATGAGTTTTTGACTTTTCTTTATTGCCGTCTGATACACTCATAGCTGACAGATTTACTACATACGTGGCGTCCAGATGCAAAATCGGGTCCCACTTGACATCAAGATTTTAATAAATCTAACTAAACAATTCACACGCGCTTCCAACCTATTCAAATCGGGAATTATTAGGGATGCTAATTACAAATTAGTTAGTACTTATGTTCCTCTAAAATTTAAAATTAAGTTCAAGAAAATTTAAAATATTTTTGTGCTAAAAAATTAAACTAAAAAATTAAAATTCAAAATATACTGACTACTTTCTAAATAACAGCTCTTTAAAGTGACTATTTGATATCATTTCTACTCGTAATCGTGGAAAAAATTGGGCCAGCATTGCTACAGTCAGATATATTTTAAAAAAAAATCGTTTTTTTGGAGAGAAATTTCGTTTAGTTTTACTTAACCATTTCCAAATATATGGATTTAACGTCTTACACTTGATTGAGAGAAATATTAACGTCGTTTGAATATTTAGTACTTATATAAGGTTTAAAAAAAGCGGTCTAATGCACAAGGTATTCTTTATTTACTAAAAGTCCAGAGAAGGGCAGCATGCACCCCTAATGATGTGATATAGACAATCTACGTTAATGCAAGTATTAGTAGCTATTTGCACGACTCGAACCTGTGACCTAAACAAGAAAACATAATAGCCAAAATAGCTAAAAGGTACAGACTAATAGCCTGATTGGCCAAGCTTCTCTAACGGCCAAAAGTATTTTTTTTTCCCGAAAAACACTTCTTTTTCTTAACTTAAGGTGTTTGGTCAAGCTTTTTTAAGGGAAAAAAGTGCTTTTGGGAAGAAGTAGAAGCAGAAAAAAGTAGCTTCTTCCCAAAAGCAGAAGCAGAAGCATTTTTGACTTTTCTTCTTACCAAAAGTAACTTTAACAAAATATAATATATACCAAAATAACAGTTAAATCTAATACTTAGGATATTAATGTATAAGTATTGCTTCTTATTTTTAGGATAGTTTTCTAATATATAGTGACTTTAGGGGTGAATGCTTTTATATTTGTTGAATGATTTCTAATATATTTGAACAATATTAAAAGAATTAAAGTACTTTTTTGATTTTATTTTCATATTTTACTTAAATAAAATGAAAAGATTTAATTATTGCATGTATAACAAATTTTTGAGATTATTTATTTACTTATAATATTAACTATTAAGTAAATCTATTCATGTCCTTTATTCGTAATTTGATACTTAAAAGCACTTTTTGAAAAGTTTGGTCAAACACAAATTATTACTCAAAAGTGCGTTTCAGAATGATTAGCCAAACACAAACTGCATTCTCTCCAAAAATATTTTTTTTCGAAGTACTTTTAAAAAATACTTCTTAAAATAAGTTGATTTTTTTAACTTGGCCTTATAATTCTTACATACACCTTAAGGTTTCAACAAGTACACAATCGGATAACACCGAGAACCAACGAACTGTCTATCGCTGACCACCCTTTCATAATCAGGTTAAGAAATTATATTTAAATTCATAAAGAAAAGTGATGTTTAGAACCACAATTCAGTAACTTCTAATCAATTAAAGCGACCCAACAGTGTCAACAATTTATTTTGACGAGTCGAGCAACTATATCAGGTTTCTCACAGTCCCATCGAAGTATCGAACAACAGTGTTCCACATATACAAATACGAATTCTTTACTCAAGATTAAATAACGATCTAAATCTCTAATTATGGTGGCTTTAATATCAACTGTAAGATAATTATATTACAGCCATAGCAGATTAAGATATAATTATATAAATATAAAAGCATAATTTTGAGTTAGAATCTAAGAAAGCTTATCGTTAAACTCTACGGATTCAGCACCGACAGCAAATCGCCTGAGACCAACTTCCACTCGCATGAGATCAACTTCTACGATCACTAGCTACGCGCTTTCAAAGCCTGGAGAACTTGACCGATGAGATATTTAGCTTTATCACGTATTTAAAAGGTAGAATATGCTAGATTTTCTAATAGCAAGGGAAAAGGGTAGGTCTCTATTTATAAAGAGTGTCTATCCATCACAAACCAATTGTTATTGGACATCATTTATGCACACACATAATTTAATATCAGACATTTTATTTATTCATCACTTGGGTCACGTCACTATCCTTTCAGGCTATAACCGATTAATACAAGTCCAAATTTCAACATCTTCTTCAACCAAATATAAGGCTTAACTGATAAAATAAAATATTTTTTTGTTTAACCATTTAGTATCTACAATTCACTAAGCTGACTATCCCATTTTGCACCAGCCCACTTCGAATAAGTTAACAAATTTCCGAGGTGAATATTTGTCAAGAAAACAAACAATACTATTCTGCTAGTCCTAAGTTTGTGTGATATACTCTTTGCACTTTAGATGTGCTAAAAATAATGACACCATATATTCCAATTATATGTAACTTTTAATGTTCTTTGCGCTTGCACACCTAATCTGCGTACTAATTATTTTTTATTACTTTGCACTTATCCTTTTATTTTGAATTATTCCCTTAACTAACTCGTTTCTTTGCAAATGTTCGTCACGATCCAAGACCATGACACGTATTATCCGTTTTGGTTTAGGCTCACATAGATTTATCTTTTTGGGCTACACCTCCTCGAGCCACAAAAACGCGCGTACCATGTGAACTTGTGTCTTGCCTTATAAAGCTCTTTACTTTTCTCTCCTTTTCTCGTGAGAGATTCGCTTAAGGTGACATGTGCACCCTTCTTCAGAAGAACCTAGAAGCCTGCTAATTTTGCTAGATCCGTCTTCATCAGCCCGCCCTCCGCCCTGAGCATCACAACAAAATAAAAGATTAAAATTCTTGATGGACAAATTAGACATTACAAACTATCTTAAGGGGAAAAAAAAGGAATGGAAAGGGAGGTGGAAGGGTAGAGGAGCAGCAGGAAGATTGCCCAGCAAAATTGCGCTAGCTGCTTCGTTTTGGTACGCAGACTTCTTAATGCTTGCTTCCTTCCAATTCCTACATATATTTCTTTTTTCTCATGATGAAAGAGTTACCATGATATCCTTTGAACTAATAACTTTTCTTTTGGTATGGTGTTCCGGTCTAACTAATATTTGTGTGCCGAAAAATATATATCATATTTAGGGGTAAAATGCTTTTTATAAAAAATAATTCCAAAAGAGCTTGAACGATACCTCTAGTTAAGGATGAAATTATTAATTTTTGGAAAAATTTCGAATTAGTGGTGGCAAAATGGTTAAAAGAAAACAATTATCCACTCATATTATTTATTAAAAAATGAGTTGGATAATGAACCTTTTTAAAATGGATCAAATATGGATAAGACCCGTGTTATCCACAAAGAAAATGAATAACCAATGGATAACTAGTGGGTTTAACTTTTACATTTGTAAAACTTCAAATTAGGAATTCTTCAAATTCGGGAGATTAGGAATTCTCTCAAAAGTGATCATATTCAAAAAGTCATGAATAATATCGATATATCCATATTTTTCGCCGGTTAACCTATTTTTTATCCGTATTAAATATGAATCGGATAAAATAATTTATTATTTTTGCATTACCCATATCCGACCCGATACTCCTATCCGGAATTAAACTTGTCCATCCTTTCAAGTGTAACCCAAATCTCAGGACAATTCCAGATTCAAGCTATACTTCTTCCCTCCCTTCTCTTTCTTGTTATCTCTTTTTTCTTTTTTTCAAAAAAAAGAATCCTTATAGCATCGACCTCAGTATCTAAATTAGGAGACTTTGTTGCAACCATTCTTTTGAAACTTTCTTCCGTAACACATTATAACATGCACATAAATCAAATTACCATCTTTAACCTTGTGTTGACTCAAATAAGGTTGTACTATGAAATTGAACTAAAACAGTAATCTTTATTTAAATAATAATGGAGACTGAATATGTACCTAGTAATTAGAAGGGTGTTCATGGTTCGGTTCGGGTCGGTTTCCCTAAAAAGAAATCAAACTAAGTAAGTCGGTTTTTCAAATATTGGAACCAAACCAAACCAATTAAGTTGGTTTTTTATCGATTTGGTTTTTGCCGGTTTTTTCAGTTATTTATCGATTTTTTTCTTAATATGAAACATACATTACCAAACGCATATTCCGACGATCACATTTTCAACATAACACTATCAAATCAATTGCTCTTTGAGAAATCACTACAAGAAAAAGGTGTAATTTATGGAGGTTTTTTCTTCATTTTGTGACGGTTTCGGACCCCCACAATTGAATTGTGGGGGATTTAAGAAACGCCATGGTTATCATCGCCACAAGGCTTTTTGTGACAGTTTTAAAGAACCCCCACGACGACCTCCGTAAATTAAATTTATAATTAGTGGGGATTTTAAAGTCAATCAAGGGCGGGTTATAACCTCCTTTATATGATTTTAATGCTAAAAAATAATAATTTGTGAGATTTTGTAACTGTCACAATACAGAGTTTTGTGATTCAAAAACAATAATTTAGTGGCAGTGTATAACCATCACAATATGAGCTCTATGTCAAAAATAATTAATTAGTTGGGATCTATAATCGCCACAATATAATCTCTTTTATAAATTTTAATTTGCAGGGATTAATTACCCTCACGAGTTGAATATTGAAATGCATTTTCTTCTCATTAAATATTGCATGATTAAATAAGATCAAGCTTGTATCATCATATGCATAAACAAAAAAATAAATTATTTACTAAATAAACAGAAATCTAATTTCATTAAAACATCCACAATAGCAAGAGTCACAAATTCAAGTACTACAAATCATACTAAAACAATATAAACTAAAGTAGCTCCTAAACGTTGCTATTTAAAATCCATAAAAGCAACAGTGGTTCCACATTAAATAAATAAAATTTTAAGTATTTGCTTGGTGATTCTGGTAGCTGCTGTCCGATGATCCTCTTACATCCACCGGTGAAGTAGGTTCACTTTCTGCATCATCACTAGGCTGAAACAATAAAAAGCATATTCAGATGAATAATTTGACCATTATACCAAATTTTGAATGCTTCCTTTAAGCCATGATTATCTAGCTATGACCAAGATGATGACTATATCCTCTTGACAATTCATTTGCCTAATAATAATGCTTATGGCATTCTACTAGACAAGAAGCAATTGTATCCTAAAAGACATAATTTCTATACATAAAAGATTCTCAAGTTAGATTATACATATAAATGGCATGTTTCCGTGAAAACAAGAAGAATTATACTAAATATCTCCCTACTACATATGAAGGCATGTTTTGGATGTCTTCAATCAACCATGCTCAAGCATGTACAATATTCTATATCGTGGTACGCAACTCAGCATCGTCAAGAATCAAATGTACAGTAATGCATTTTACAGTTATCTATTATGCATCCTTCTTCCCCTTGCAATAGTCTTACCAAACCAAATTAAAAGATAACATAGAAGACATCACAAAGCACCGAACTTCTAATATTCTTCTCACCTGTGGTTGAGTAGCAAACAAGCTAGCAAATTGCTCAGGAACTCTACCTTCCTTTGATATCATGTAAGCTTTCAGTGCAGTTAAGGTGCTTGTTAATTGGGACTTCAAATGAGTGACCTCTTGTTGCAAATAGCTGAAAGTTGCAGATGATACGCCGAAGCTAGATGAAGAATGATTCAGCTTATTAAGTCGTTGCTTGATATTCTTGAATGTATTTGAAGGAGCTGCTCCCATACCCATACATCATACCCTCCCAGAATGCTCTGCCCCTAACACCTTGACAATAATGTCATCTGGGAAAATTTCAGATTCACTATCATTGCCTTGAGTCGATTCAATTTGTTCCTACAAACAGAGAAATTATCAATTAGTATTTACGGAAAGTAAGATTGAGATGCAAATTGTTAAAATAGAACTTCAAACAATGTCAGGCACTTACCAGCACATGGGGTCGGTTGTGCTGATACTATACTCTGCGCTCTTTTGTGCAGATCCCCGCACTGCAGAGTTCAGACCGTAGTGAGCTTCCACCTTCTTGCTGATCAGGTGACCCAAGGTAGTCCTGCAGGCGTCCGCAGACCTTGGTGTCTCCCGCTATCTGTTTTATCTGTTTCTTTTGTTTAGTCCTAGAGATAGTACTTTGTTATTTCTTTCAGACCCTTATTTGTAGTATTCTTAGACAGTCTGTGAAGTTGTGACACTAAATCTTGGGTGGTTCGTTAAGGAGATTTTCTTAGCAATATTTTAAAGTCTGAAATTTTATTATTATGCTCGCTAATTTATGTTGTTCTTTAGTTGTTGGTTTTATGTTTCAATGAAATTTAAGGATGGGAACATGGTTAATAATTCGGTTGATTGGCTTGCCTAACTTTCATTAGTAGGCGCCATCACGAATCCCGAGGATGGGAAATCCGGGTCGTGACAGGTTGGTATCAGAGCTCTAGGTTACATGGGTCTCACAGTTGACAAACAAGCTCGGTAGAGTCTGAGGGATCGGTACGGAGACGTCTGTATTTATCCCCCAGAGTCTATAGAGTTAGGAAAAACTTCACATTTGTTCTTTCTTGTCGTGCGGTTTTGTTTCTCAATGCTAATTGGATTTCTACTATGTTCTTTCGCAGATGGCGAGAACACGCGCTTCATCGTCTACCGCTCAGCAGCCCGAGCCCCCAGCAGCAGCTTCCACGAGGGGCAGAGGGCGAGGCCGAGGCCGAGGCCATGCTAGAGGCCGAGGTAGGGAGAGAGCTCAGCCCCCAAGTTGCAGCACCAGTGGCCGAACCTCAGGCTGATTTTGACGAGGAGGTTCCGACCCCAGCAGTTCCGGTGGGCCCAGCTCAGGTCCCAAAGGGGTTTATTGCTACACTAGTTATCCAGGACGCTTTGGTCCGATTGGTGGGTCTCATAGAGAGTGTCACCCGAGCAGGCTTGCTTCCTGTAGCACCAGCCACTTCTCAGGCTGGGGGAGGGGCTCAGACTCCTGCTACTCGCACTCTGGAGCAGGTAGCTCCCCAGGTTCAGGTTCAAGTGGTTCAGCCAACTGTGGTAGTTCAGCCGGGTGCAGTAGCTCAGGCCGGCGATGGAGCGGCTATGTCCGCCGATGGTTTGTAGAGGCTGGATAGGTTCACCAAGCTCTTCACCACTACTTTTCGCGGTGCTTCTTCGGAGGATCCCAGGACTTCCTATACAGCTGCCACGAGGTTCTCAGGAACATGGGTATTGTTGAGACCAATGGGGTAGATGTTGCTACATTTTGCTTGTCTGGATCCGCCAAGACTTGGTGGAGGGATTATTGCTTAACTAAGCCACCTGGGTCGCCATCTTTGACTTGGGAGTAGTTTACAGAGTTATTTCTGGAGAAGTTTCTCCCCGTTACTCAGAGAGAGGCTTATCGGAGGCAGTTTGAGCGCCTCCAGCAGGGTTCCTTGACGGTTACCCAGTATGAGTCCAGGTTCATCGATTTGGCTCGGCATGCTCTCATCATACTTCCTACAGAGAGGGAGAGGGTAAGGAGATTTATTGACGGTCTTATTCAGCCGATTCGTCTTCAGATGGCTAGGGAGACTGGGAGTGAGATTAATTTTCATGAGGCGGTCAACGTGGCTCACAGAGTTGAGATGGTTCTGTCGCATGGAGGTGGTCATGGGTCGGATAAGACACCCCGTTATTCAGGCAGATTCAGTGGTACTTCGTCCGGAGGCAGAGATTCATATGGTAGAGGCCATCCTCCTAGGCCCTTCCAGTCAGCTCTTTAGGTTTCTCACGGTGCTTCAGGTAGTCGTGGTCCTCATATGCAGTATCCTGATCAGCAGTCCTTCAGTGCACCATCGGCACCCATCAGTGCACCACCGCTTCAGAGTTTTTAGGGTCGACAACCGAGGGCTTGTTTTACTTGTGGCGACACGAGGCACGTTGCTAGGTATTGACCTCGAGCTTCGGGCAGTTCTCCGCATCAGAGTTCTCGTGCTATGGTATAGGCACCATATGTTTCGCAGCCCGCCCAGCTAGCGAGAGGTGGGGGTAGAGGTGCTAGAGGTGGAGGTAGAGGCACTAGAGGTGGAGCTCAGGCCGGCAGAGGTGGGAGCCAGCCAGCAGCGGGCCGTCCCAGAGATGTGGTTCAGGGTGGTGGGGCCTAGCCCCGATGTTATGCTCTCCCAGCCCGGCCCGAGGCTGAGGCTTCAGATGCAGTGATTACAGGTATGGTTCTGGTTTGTGATAGAGATGCTTCAATATTATTTGATCCAGGGTCTACCTACTCGTATGTCTCATCTTATTTTGCACCGTATCTGGTCATGCCTGGTGATTCATTGAGTGTTCCTATTTATGTGTCTACCCAGGTAAGTGCTATTGTGGTAGATCGAGTCCATCGTTCTTGTGTTGTAGTGATTGGGAGTCTTGAGACTCGTGTAGATTTGTTGCTTTTAGACATGGTTCATTTCGATTTTATATTGGGGATGGACTTGTTATCACCTTACCACGCTATCTTGGATTGCCATGCCAAGACTGTGACCTTAGCTTTACCGGGTATGCCTCGTTTGGAATGGAGAGGGACTCATGTTCATTTTACCCGTAGCGTTATCTCTTATGTGAAGGCTCGGCGTATGGTCGAGAAGGGGTGTTTGGCCTATCTGGCTTATGTTCGTGATTCCAGTGCTGAGGTTCTCTCTATTAATTCTGTGCCTGTGGTTCGTGAGTTTCCCGAGAAATTCCCTTCCGACCTGCCGGGGATGCCACCCGACAAGGATATTGATTTCTGCATTGATTTGGCTCGGGGCACTCAGCCCATTTCTATATCGCCGTATCGCATGGCCCCGCCGGAGTTGAAAGAGTTGAAGGAGCAGTTGCAAGACTTGCTTGAGAAGGGTTTCATTAGACCAGTGTTTCGCCTTGGGGTGCGCCGGTGTTGTTTGTTAAAAAGAAGGATGGGTCAATGAGAATGTGTATTGATTACCGACAATTGAACAAGGTTACAATCAAGAATAAGTATCCATTGCCGAGGATTGATGATTTGTTCGATCAGCTTCAGGGTGCCAAGGTATTTTCAAAGATTGACTTGAGATCTGGCTACCATCAGTTGAAGATTAGGGCATCCGATGTCCCTAAGACAGCTTTCCGCATTCGGTACGGGCATTATGAGTTCTTGGTCATGTCATTCGGGTTGACAAATGCCCCAGTAGCTTTTATGGATTTGATGAACCGAGTATTCAGACCTTATTTGGACTCATTCGTGATAGTCTTTATTGATGACATTCTAATATATTCCTGCAGCCAGGAGGAGCACGAGCAGCATCTCAGAGTGGTTCTTCAAACTCTGAAGGATAGTCAGTTGTATGCTAAATTCTCAAAGTGTGAGTTCTGGTTAAGTTCGGTTGCATTTCTGGGTCATGTTGTATCAGCAGAGGGTATTCAGGTTGATCCGAAGAAGATTGAGGCAGTCAAGAACTGGCCTAGACCAGCATCAGCTACAGAGATTCGGAGTTTCTTGGGATTGGCAGGCTACTATCGTCGGTTCGTGGAGGGGTTTTTATCTATTGCAGCCGCGATGACCAGGTTGACCCAGAAGGGTGCCCAGTTCAGGTGGTTGGATGAGTGTGAGGCGAGCTTTCAGAAGCTCAAGACAGCTCTGACCACGGCACCAATGTTATTTCTACCCACAGGTTCATGGCCTTACATAGTTTATTGTGATGCCTCTCGTATTGGGCTTGGTGCAGTGTTGATGCAGGAGGGCAAGGTCATTGCCTATGCTTCGAGGCAATTAAAGATTCATGAGAAGAACTATCTGGTGCGTGATTTAGAATTGGCAGCCATAATTCACGCATTGAAGATTTGGAGGCACTATTTGTATGGCGTGGCGTGTGAAGTGTACACGGATCGTAAGAGTCTTCAGTATTTGTTCAAGCAAAAGGAGTTGAATTTGAGGCAGCGAAGGTGGTTGGAGTTGTTGAAGGATTATGATGTCACTATCTTATATCACCCGGGAAAGGCTAATGTAGTGGCCGATGCCTTGAGTAGAAAGTCGGCCAGTATGGGCAGTCTTGCTTATATTCCGGTCGGCGAAAGGCCACTTGCTTTGGATGTTCAGACTTTGGCCAATCGGTTTGTGAGATTGGATATTTCTAAGCCTAATCGGGTATTAGCTTGCACGGTCGCTCATTCTTCGTTGTTGGAGCGTATACGTGATCGACAGTTTGATGATCCCCATTTGTGTGTCCTTAGAGACACGGTACAGCGTGGAAGTGCCAAGCAGGTTACCTTAGGTGATGATGGAGTTTTGAGATTACAGGGTCGAGTTTGTGTGCCTAATGTAGAGGGACTTCGGGAGTTGATTTTAAAGGAGGCCCATAGCTCCAGGTATTCTATTCATCCGGGCGCCACGAAGATGTATCAGGATCTGCGGCAGCATTATTGGTGGCGTAAAATGAAGAAGGATATAGTTGCGTACGTGGCTCGGTGTTTGAATTGCCAGCAGGTTAAGTGTGAGCATCAAAGGCCTGGTGGACTATTTCAGAGGATTGAGCTTCCCGAGTGGAAGTGGGAGCGGATCACTATGGATTTCGTTGTTGGACTCCAGCAGACTCGGAAGAAGTTCGATGCAGTTTGGATCATTGTTGACAGGCTGACCAAATCAGCACATTTCATTCCTATGGCAGTCTCCTATTCATCCGAGAGGTTAGTTGAGATCTATGTCCGGGAGATTGTGCGCCTTCATGGTGTGCCGGTATCTATCATTTCGGACCGAGGTACGCAGTTTACCTCGCGTTTCTGGAGGGCAGTGCAACGAGAGTTGGGCACCCATGTTGAGTTAAGCACATCATTTCATCCTCAGATGGACGGGCAGTCTGAGCGGATTATTCAGATATTGGAGGATATGCTCCGAGCTTGTGTTATTGACTTTGGAGGTTCGTGGGATCAGTTTTTGCCATTAGCAGAGTTTGCCTACAACAACAGCTACCAGTCGGGTATCCAAATGGCTCCTTATGAGGCTTTATATTGTAGGCGGTGTCGATCTCCGGTTGGATGGTTTGAGCCGGGGGAGGCTCGGTTGTTGGGTACAGATCTGGTTCAGGAGGCCCTGGACAAGGTCAGAATCATTCAGGATAGGCTTCGTACAGCTCAGTCCAGGCAAAAGAGCTATGCAGATCGCAAGGTACGAGATGTGGCTTTTATGGTTGGTGAGCGGGTATTGTTCCGAGTGTCGCCTATGAAGGGCGTGATGAGATTTGGGAAGAAGGGCAAGCTTAGCCCTAGGTTCATTGGTCCGTTTGAGATTCTTGATCGAGTGGGAGGTGGCTTATAGACTTGCATTGCCGCCAAGCTTATTAGCCGTGCATCCAGTTTTTCATGTGTCCATGCTCCGAAAATATTACGGCGATCCATCTCACATGTAAGATTTCAGCACCGTCCAGTTGGACAAGGACTTGTCTTATGAGGAGGAGCCGGTAGCTATTCTAGACCGGCAGGG
>MCJB01050008.1:79138-136444 GCA_002018475.1 Nicotiana obtusifolia
GACCCCAAAGGGTCATCACTTGTTGTTAGATTGAATTCAGTGTTCCGAGGCTTAAAACCTCCTTTAAACCTCACCTCGATTTGCATGTGCAGTCTATATAATTTTTCAGAACGTTTTTATGTGGAAAGATTAAAATATGAAATAGAGCCTTAAAACTCAAGTGAGTTGACTTCCGTCAACATTTTTAGTAGACGGACCTGTATAAGTATTTTGATAGTTCAATTAGGCCTGTATCGTGATTTAGGACTTGAGTGTATGCCCGGAATCAAATTTTGAGGTCCCGAGCTCAAGTTATAGCCTTTTAATAAATAAATAAATAAAAACAAAAAAAACCAAAACAAAAAGAGTACCAACCAAACAAAGATTCCTTCATATCCTAACTAACCCCATGATCCTTTCTTCCCAAACCCATCAGAAATCTTTTCCCCTAAACCCCCTCCCCCCCTCCACTTTTCACGTCACTCACCTTACACACACATGATATGCACACACACATCATACAACACACAATCCACTACATAATAAATTCACTTTTAACAACAAAGGTGAACGAGGAAAAGAGTATTAGGGAAGAATATTTACGGTGTCAGCGTGATAAATCCTCCACTTCGTAGCGATTCTTGTAGAACGATTTCAAGTGATCAGGTATGTCCTATTTTAATTCTTACACCCAGTAGCATACAATGGAATTGAAGAATTAAATTAAATATAGGTTTGGGTGTAGAATGCTATGTAAAAGTATTTCCATTTGTTGATAAATAGTTTCGGTTTCTCCTATTATAAGTTAGGAGGCATATGGTTGAGTAATTATTAGCTAATAATGGAAAACTTACTATGATAGACAAGATTCTATAACATTGCAAATTAGAGTCATATATTGTGCATAGAGAATTCATGGGATCTACACTTAGTATTAGTTAATGAGTCACATTACGTAATTAGACTTGGAATCTTACAACTCACGTATAAATACACATGTATTATTGAGACATAAAAGTCCAGTTAGAAGCCTTTTCAATTTAATGCGTTTTACACATGTGAGTGATTAAGGGATTGGTTGAATCGTTAGCGTGTCAATTATTTAGCTTTTGTATAAGAATTTTAGATAACTCTGACTAGTATAATTAACATCGTTGATTAATATTTCGCATAGATTGAGGCTATTGGAAGTCGCTTGATTGGTGTTGCAGAAGTCGCAAGGTTAGAAAAAGTCTTGTTAGTGAGGACAGGGAGACTGATTTATCGAAAAATATAATAGAAAGTTTTGGAATTCTGTCAATATCGGAGTTGCTGGAATTTATATTTTGACATTGAAGTTTCAAGGCAAAGGTTGTTGGAATCCTGAATTTGGTTGCAAAGCGAGGTAAGTATCCGGTCTAACCTTAGCTTGAGGGATTAGGAGTTGTGTCCTATTTGTTAATTGCTTATTGTTGAGTACGACGTATAGGTATGGTAACGAGTATCTATATGTTGGTGTCGAGCATGACCGTGAGTTTTCTTTGATGTATTTTTGAGTTTTAGTTGCTGTATTTTTGAGTTATGGTGAGTTTCACTACTATCTTCTTTTGGCTTAAGATTGGAAGAATCCTATTGGTATCCTAATGAAGATAACATCATGCCTATATTCAAACAAATGATTGAAAAATTTTCAGAAGAAAAGAGTAATAAATGAAGCTCTAGGGTGAACTCTTTTATGCATATAAAAGCGATGTTCTTGCCTCCTTATTGAAAACCAGATGTTTGAAAGAGTGGAATTAGAACTTGCAAATAATTTGAATTCTCAGCAACCTATTGATCTAATTGACTATCAATGCGTTTTTCACTTCTAATTAGACTTGGAACTGTTAAGAGTGAAACATGAATAGGGATGTGAATACATCTATAATCGTGTAAAAGCAATTGTTTTCAATAGTTAATCCCTTTTCAACATCAATGGTAGTTAATCCAAGTGATGTCATAGTAATTCTTGTGTTTCATTCTGATTTTTGAGCTTAGTTCTCCTGGGCATTGTTTGATGGAAACCCATTTTCATTAGATATTTATTTATTCAGTTTTCTGGTACACCATGACTTCTTGCTGGAAAACACTAAGACTACTTAGCCGTTTCTGTATATATGGCTTTGAATGTTGCACGCTGTTGTTATTGATTTGTTGTTGCTCTATTGTAAATAGGAGCGGGTGATACGCCTGCCACAAGATTGATGAAATGGGAGCGGGTGGTACGCCTACCACAAAATATGATCTAAATGGGAGCGGGTGGTACGCCTACCACAAGATTGATGAAATGGGAGCGGGTGGTACGCCTACCACAAGATATAATGAAATGGGAGCGGGTGGTACGCCTACCACAAGATATGAGAAATGTGATCGGATTGCACACCTGCAACAAGATGGAACTGAAAGTGAAAGTTGCCTGTATTTCTCTTTATTCGTGTTAATAGTTAAATTGTAGTTTTCTTATTATTCTTTGATGATCTGTTTTATCTGCTACCCCGAAGCATGTTTCCCTTCCCCAGCTTTATTGTTTAATTACTTCGATCTTTCCGCGGTAGATGTATATATATACATATAACTGCACAGGTCTATTTGGAGTTTGGTCCTAGCCTCGTCACTACCTCGCCGGGGTTAGGCCAGGCACTTACCAGCACATAGGGCCGGTTGTGCTGATACTATACTCTGCACTCTTTTGTGCAGATCTCCACACTCAGATTTCAGACCGTAGTGAGCTTCCAGCTTCTTGCTGATCAGGTGACCCGAGGTAGTCCTGCAGGCGTCAGCAGACCTTGGTGTCTCCCGCTATCTGTTTTATCTGTTTCTTTTGTTTAGTTCCAGAGACAGTACTTTGTTATTTCTTTCAGACCCTTATTTATAGTATTCTTAGATAGTCTGTGAAGCTGTGACACTAAATCTTGGGTGGTTCGTTAAGGAGATTTTTTTAGCAATATTTTAAAGTCTGAAATTTTATTATTATGCTCGCTAATTTATGTTGTTCTTTAGTTGTTGGTTTTATGTTGCAATGAAATTTAAGGATGGGAACATGGTTAATAATTCGGTTGGTTGGCTTGCCTAACTTTCATTAGTAGGCGCCATCACGATTCCTGAGGATGGGAAATCCGGATCGTGACACTAGTGCCCTGAGATGAAGCGAACATGGAAATATGGTAGAACTTTAATTACCGAAAAATTCTACAAAATTGTCATTTTCACTGTTTTATTCAAACAAAGGAAAGGACAAAGAACAGAGTGGGGAAGAAAAATGATAGCCCGGCAGCGACTTAGACATGGGAAATTAAGCATAACATAAACATTAAAGATGTTCAAAACTAAAGGAAAAGACTGCAATTATAAACTATAAAACTTCTTAAAGTACTTCTGTTTGGTATTAGTAGAATAGTGTTGCTTGCCCAAATAATAGCAAACAACTTAGTTTTAACTCTCTTCTAAACCAGTTCGCGACATAAAAAATATAAAAAAAAAATTACTACACAAATGCTAAGAAGGTTTCTTAATTACCAGAACAAACACATATTTAACTCTCTAAAAAGAATGGATCGATTGCTACAAACTAAACATCAGAGAAAAGATGACTACACAAAATTATCCAACAAACACAGTCTATAAACCCTTTTAATTCTATCGTACAACCTATTGATAGTAAAATCTGATGAAGAAACGAGTACTAATACTCTATATTTTTAGGCGAAAAAAAAGAGAGGGTAACTTTCAAGTTGCAAACTGTGCAAAACTGAAAATCCTAACTCTATGTACATGCAAGTCAACTTCTATTATTAACCCATATAAACTATAAAATACCACTTGCTGTAGACATCATTTAATTTAAAGAAAGCATAGAGAATCAAGAAACAAAAAGGCAAAGGCAATGAAAACTGACCAGCTGATTGTTGAGATTTGGGTTCTCATGCATGAATTCTCAAGAAACAAAAAGGCAAAGAATGCATAGAGAATTTAGATCCCGTTTCATTCTAAATTCGGTTTGACTCGATCGAAGATCGGGCTCGAATGAGCTACCTTTGCTAGGCTTGTTTAGTTCGATTAATCGTGTAACTTTTTATAAAGAACATTCAATCATTAGGCTCAATTGCTAAGTAGTAAATTAGAAATCAACATATGATAATTTTAAAACTAGAAATTATTATTTTCTTAATCAATCAATTTAACATGAATATATTTTTAACCATATTCAATCTCAGTTTAAAACTAAATTACCATGTTGTTGACTTATTCTGTAAAAGCATTTTTTGTCATATTTTAAAATCATGATCAATTAGAAAATTCAAATTTAATTATCTTTTAAGTCATAATTTTAATATAATATATTAATAAATGGAAAGCACTATAGGCATCAGATTTTCAAACACAAATAAGAAGAGCTGGTTCGAGCTGGATCAAATTTTAGTAAAGCTCGGTTAATCTCATCTCGGCTCCATAAGATATAAAGTGTGATAAATACACTTGATGATGACATATGTGATTTTTTTTTCCTGCTGAGTTGACTCGGCTAAGCTCGTTTAATTTGATTGATCGTGTAACTTTTCCTTTAAATTTTTTTATTTATTAGGCTCAATTGCTAAGTAAATAAGAAACCAACAAAGCCAGAGAACTGTTATGTGGATCTCTTTTGTATGATTCTCTTGAATGTGATTCTAAATTCAACCTAAAAATAAAGAAATTTTAAACGAATATTAGAAAATTGAACCACAGATTCATGAATAATTTTTTAAGAAAAGCACAAAATGTATCTATAAAGTTAAAATATTTAGAGCGCAAAGTGTATCTATAAACAAGAAAAAGAACCCATTTTTGAAAAAGCAAGAACTTCAAAAAACAGAGAAGAAAACAACAGAAATTGAAACTCAAATACACAAAACTGAGAATGTAATATTATAGAAATTGAAAGATGAAAATGAAAAACGTTAAAGAAGAGTGAGAATAACTCACCAAATATCCCAAAAATAAAATGTAGTGTATAACAACACCCACAGCTTCACTCTTTGCAGTATTGATCAGTAGTAGTTCACAGCAATTTGTTTGATTCAGAGATAAAAAAGACTGGTTTTTGAAGAAAATCCAAATGAAGAAACCTACAAAACTCTTCAAGAATTTCAACAGAGTGAATACCCAAAAGAGATGTTTCTTTAGGAAAATAGAGTCATACTGAAGGCTTTATGTAGGGCCAACAGAAGTACACTAACTACTAAAAGACACCCAATGCAATAGGCTCAATTCATCCAAAGCTAGCTGGAATATCAATATAAACTAAATTCCAATGACCAGTAAAACTACTCAAATCTCGGATAACTAAGATGTATAGACTTGCATTTGAAAAAACATAATGTGTTTCACTAAAAGCATAATAAACAAAAAGCTACTATACGAATTGGTTATCGTTTGAAGCCAATGAGTCAACACAGAAAACAAATATACACTATTTGTATCCAAAGGCTAGTGTCATTTTGATTCTAATGACTAGTGTCGACAAATATCCATAATACAAAGTAGTAGTAGTTACCCTATTAATATTTCTCTAACTCTTGATCATAATGAGTCTTCCATATTGCTAAATCTCTAAACATCATAGCGTACGACCCGAAATGATAAAATAAAATAAATGTCATACATAATTCATGGATGTTAAACCGAACGAAGATAACGATCATAAATAGCATGCAACAGTATGAGGTTTTAGTTTTATATTAAGCAAATGAATAGCATTGAAAATTCATCATTAGGTTGAAGTCACATACTCTATGAATAACACAATTTCATACTTAACAAATGGATTAATATCAGGATAACGACATTTCTAAGATCTAACAGCAAAGTGTCATTCACTGAATAAGTTATTTAGCACAGCACCATGATGTAGCATATGGTTTACCAGATTAATTTAAAGTTTGCCTCTTAAATTTTCATTTCTAGTCAAAAGTCAGTGTTTAACATAATGAAGTAGCACATGATTTACCTGATTAACACAGAGGCCTACATCTCGACTGTAGAAGTCAACATATATATTTGTTCAAGGACACACCACTATCAAATTAACAAACATAAAATAACAGAAAATGAAGAAACAAATAGACCTTAAATGACTCAATGTCATGCATATAGGAAAATCTAGAAACAACCTTAAGATAATTGGGTAAACAAATGGCAAGTAAATTTCAAGTTCAAAAACATTAGAATATCTAGATGCATAAGATAAGCAGAAAGCAAATGTGACCATCTCATAATTTCTAGCCATGGAAACCAGTAAATCTAAAGATTGTAGGAGCAATATGAGATGATTGACTTGGATATAGTAATTCCATGCAGGCATTACCATATCAAAAATAGTAGTTCACATTTCTAAAAAGATGGGTCACCGACAATCGAAAAGTTTTGTAAGAATTTCATGTATATATCTTTAGAAAATAGTACTAATATATTAGTCATGGCACCCTATGTATAAAGCAAATATTGGTTGAATGCAAAAGTGCCCCGCAACACGACTAGAAACAAATTTCTAAAACTAAGAGATATTAAGTAATAGTCACAAATTCCTAATCAAGTGGCTTAATCAATCTACCATATGGACAGTGAAGTTCCAAAATATAGTAAACACATGAAAAGACAGAAACTTGTAAGAATTAGGAATTGTAAGAAAAGACAGAAACTTATAAAACTATCTGAGCTTCATTGATCCAATAAGCATCCTATCTTCTATTTCATTTTTATTTAATTTTCACCTCCAAAATTGCCAAACAGTTGTTCTATTTTGTTTGTGCTACAAATATTACAATTTCATATTTCTTACCGTACATTTATTCTTATAAAAACATCGCAATGACGATTTTCTAATATAAATTTTCATTACATACTTTCATTTCTTCTCTGTTCGGGACAATATTTTCATGTTCAAATAAAAAACATAGATAATGAATAACAAACGGCTTAATAGCCTTATGTATTTCAGAGGTATTTCTATTTGAAATTTAATGTGTGAAATAATTGTAATCTAACTCATAAACAAAGAAATTAAAACTGTTCAACCTATGAATGTCTGAAACTAAATATTTCATATTTCAAAGACTTAAGGAACTACTCTGAAATAGTAAACTCAATAGTATTATTATTCTAGTGATAATTTCTGTTGTGACATTGTATCAAATGCCAAATAGGCTTCTTAAGGTAATGTAGTATAAACAAAAGAAATCAAACCAAATCACAAGCAATATAGTGTAAACAAGTGAATCAAATATGAACTCTATCTCCTATGGTTATTTCTGAACATACTTTTAAACAAAAGAAATGAAATAAGCACTACTTAATTATGCAATAGTGTTACCTTTTAATAGAACACCATATAAAGTATATTTTCTAGCCAGACATGTATGAATCTGCTGCTAAGTTAGTAGCAACATTTGCCTCATTAATCAGATGGTCTGTAGCCAGTTGTATGCACTCATCTCCATGGCCAAAAAACTGTTCAAATTCTTGCTCTTGGTAAGACTCATTCTCATATACTTCATCTTCCACTACTTCTCCCATTTCATACAAATCTCTTGGCTTTAGATGCACAATAATACTCCACCCTTTATTGACTACATCATCCACATAATATACCATTTGTGCTTGAGATGCATGATGTAAGTCTCATGTTCTTCACGTTCAGCAGTATGAATCAATCTATCAAAATTAACACAATTAAAACTCCAACGATCCTTTTTATACCCTCTATCTCGAGTAGTATCAGCCCATTACATTTAAAAAGAACCACCTTGAACCGACCATTATAATTAATCTCAATTATATCTTCTAACTTTTCATAATATGGTAAGTCAGCTTGCTGTAAATTTCTGTCAACACTGCTTGCAATACATGATGTATTAGAGGTTAAAAAAATTCCACTATTATGTGTTTTCAGACCTTTTTTTCGATCCAAAGTTCGAAATTTGAACCCATTAATGTTATATGCAGTAAATCTTCTTGCATTTATTGATGGAGCACGTGCAAGAAATTTTAGATCAGCAGATATTGTGTCCATTATGTCTGGATTCATAATCTAAATCAAATTTTTTTGTCTTAGTCGAGTTTCGCTATTCGAAAGGAAATATAAAATCATAACTAATGATTGCTTACTCACCCTCCTCAGGAGCCAATCAACAAAATTTTTATTTATTCTCCTCTCAATCTCTATAGATGATGGTCTTCTTCCTCTTGAACTCCTCCTTATGAACAGCCTAAATTCACTACATGAAATAATTACATTAGTGTTAAAGAACTTGACTTCCATGTTTCAAACATTATACCGATAAAGATGTAAACTTTGTAAGAGTTACTCATTCCACAAATGGCATGACTATTGCACAATTAAGAAGTACATATCGATGAGCTTGTAGTTTCTATATATGTGTTAAAGGGAAATTTTCAAAAGCTGATCCTAGTTTACCTAATTGAGGAAAGATAGAGGACATTTCAGAAGGCTCAGTGATATTTGGGTCATCACGAACACGCCTAGGTCTATTGAACCTTGTCTCGATATCTTTCATATACGTTGAACAAAAGGTAAGAGTCTCTTCAGCTAAGTAACACTCCGCTATAGAAGCTTCTGCTTGTGCCTTATTCCGCACGAAAGACTTAAAATGGCCTAATTCCCTACAAAAATAATAGGCAATAAGTTTATAAACTATTTAAATTGACCAGAATACATATGGATTTACATTAGAAATGCTAATGATTTACCTCTCTACAGGATACATATGCCGATAATGCACCGGACCTCCGAGTTTTGCTTCCTGTACTAGATGGACAATTAAATGAACCATGACCGTAAAAAATGATGGAGGAAATAGTATCTCTAGGTGGCAAGGTGACAAAGTGTAAGTTCGCGCTCTTGGAGCTTATCAAGATCTGAAAGGTTCAAGCTTTTGCTAGAGAGGGCTCTGAAAAATGAGCAGAATTCCAGCAAAACTGTAGTTACATGGTCCGGCAACACAAATCAACACATCTATAAATGTTGCTTGAGTAGCCATCTGGTACTACAACATTCTTCAAAGTTGTAAGAAACAACTTTCTGGTATCACGCTTATTACCACGTGTAGGCGTCATAAGCGAAAATACAGCAAGGTGATATGTTCGATTATCATCTGGCCAAAGATCATGCCTTTTGCCCATTTCTCTTAAATCCTTCCGGGCATTAATATTATCTTTTGATTTTGATTTATCATAGAGCAATGTATATATGCTATTGTCACATACCTTTTTTTCAATATGCATAAAATCTAAATTATGACGCAACAAGTTGGACTCCCAATATGAAAGTTCAATGAATATACTTCTCTTATTCTATTTCTTAGTTGGTTGTCTTGATCTTTTCCCATTACCATTCAACTCTACTCCTCTCCCTTCCTCTATCCGCCTCAAAATATCAGATCCTGATAGCTTTAATGGTGGATTTCATTCCTCTGTGCTTCCATAAAAGCGAACTCGATTCGATCTAAATCTATGATTTCTTTTCAGAAAGTGCCGATGACCCATAAAGCACCACTTTTTACTGTGGAAAAGACGACAAGGTTCTGTGTCGAAGTTACAAGTTGGGCAAGCAAATCCAGTATGTGTGTTCCATCCAGATAGGATACCTAACCCAGGAAATTTACTAATTGTCCACATAAGCGCTGCTCGCATTCTAAAAGCTTCATTTTATGAGGAATCAAAGGTTTCCACACCGTCATTCCATAGCTCACGTAATTCCTTCACGAGGGGTTGCAGGTATACGTCAATATTATTTACAGGCATCTGCTTGCTTGGAATGATCATTGATAGGATGAAGGAGGTGTGCTTCATACACTTCCAAGGAGGAAGGTTGTATGGAATCAAGAAAACGGGCCAAATACTATAGGTAGTACTCATTGTTCCAAAAGAATTAAAACCATCACTAGCAAGGCCTAAGCGAACATTTCAAGGATCTGAAGCAAATTCAGAGTGTGTCAAATCAAATGTCCTCGGGGCCTCACCATCCCTTGAATGTCTTATCAACCCATCATTGTTACTCCTTGAAGCATGCGATCTCATATGCTCAGCAGTCTTATGACACATATATAATATTTACAACCTTGGTTTCAATGGAAAGTAATGCAAAACCTGTGCAGCTTGCTTTTTCTTCTTCTTGGGATCCCATTTAGATGTACCACAATACTTACATGCTTCCAATACTGAACCACCTTCCCAATATAACATACAATTATTTGGACATCCAGGTATCTTCGTGTAGTCAAGGCCAAGTTTGTTAATGGTTTTTTTGGCCTCATAAAACGAAGGAGGTAACTTTGCATTTTCAAATGCATCTCTCACCAAATCCAGTATCATAGTCAATACCTTGTCAGTTAATCCAGACAAGACCTTTATATGATATAATTTTATTACAAACTCTAGCTTTGTGTATTTGCTACCTTCATACAGTGTTTCATTTTCATCTTTGAGAAACTCGTAAAAATCACTTGGATCATCCCCACGCTCCTCGTTTGATATTTCATCTTCACCCAATGGTTGAGATATCTTTACGTCATCAGCTTGGAAACTATGGTGCCCAAATGCATCATGAATTATTGTTTCTATTTTATCTTCCGGGTAAAATGTCTCTTGCATTACATTTATATTTTCAGAAGATTCCGCCGGCTCTGTTACCCGTTTCTCACCATGAAGATCCCAAATAATATAATTCTGAGGGAATGGCTTGGAAATCAAATGATCGTGCACTATATCTCTAGTTTTTCATTACCAAAACTATATTTAGGACATGGACATCTTATTGTATCTCCTGCAGCCAAATTATTAAATGCAAACTCTAAAAATTCATCCAAACCAATTAAGTACTCATTTGTATTCCTTAGCTTTCCAATCCAAGATTTATCCATTGAAACTTTATGTCTTATTTTATTAGAGACCAGTCGACATCAATCAAGAAAGAAGAATCATATCTGTCAATGCATTGGGCATGAATGTATAGAGTATACCTCGAAAAAGCAATCCTTCATATTTGGCTACTTCCACAATCTACTCCAACAACTTCAAAAGCTCCTTCAATCCAAGTTATTTCCAGAAACGTAGAGGAAAGAAAAATTCAATGAGAAAACCAAGCAAAAAATTTAATTACAACAATTAATATATAGTTAATTTGCACATGGCGAAGGATCGAACAAGCAACAGAGAGAGAGGATCTACAAACCAAAAAAAAAACCCTAGTCAGAAAGAGGGGATGGAGGAGGAGAATGTATACATTATCGCCGCTTTTTCTAGTTATTGTTGAAGTGGAAATATCTGTTTAGAGAACTGATACACTAAATAAAAGAAAAATAAAATAAATACTTCAATACAACAAAAAAGGTTTTATTTATTAACGATGTTATTGTGGAGTTTTTTTTTCTCCAAAACATATGGTGGTTAATAACCTCAAACCTTCAAATATGGTATAAAAATGTGGTACTATTATTGTGACGTTTTGAAATCTCCACAAAATTGAACTAATTTGTGTCAGTTGCCAAAGCCTCCACAAATTGATGCAATTTGCATGGTACTCATAACCCCCACAATATGACCCCCTCAAATCTACCCTTTTTTTGTAGTGAATCTATCATTTACCAAGATATATTGATGAAAATTGAATAAAAAATAGTGATGAATAATGTAAGTACTCAATTAAAAATCGTCTATTTTTAACATGAAATAAATTCTTGTACATAGCAAAAGAAAACTACCAACCAAAATAGAATGTAAAGACAAAGAATTAGATTATTAAATAGCAAAGAACTAGACTAAAAATATAAATGACTAATATATACCATAAAATTTTAGAAATTTTATATAAAAATATACATATATATAGATGTAATAATAAGTTTAAATAGCTATTTTTATAGCCTGTTTGGTTTGATTTTTTTAATTATTTTTTAACTAGATCAAAACCAAATCAAATTTAATCAGTTTTTAAAATTTAAATCAAAACCAATTCTAATCGATTTAATTCTATTTTCGATTTGGTTCGATTTTTTGAATTTTCGTAAACATTCCTGGTAATTGAAGTCGCCGGAGAAAAGACTGAGTATATACTATCATATTGAATGACACATGTTAGGGGGGATAGCGCCCCTGTGGATGTCGAGATGATCATAAATTTTGGCAGCAGCCTTTACAAGGCGCCAGACTTTTCAGCAATCTTAATTTTATATATTATATATTCCTTTCGGTTCATAATAAATTATTTTTTGATGTTTTTATATTAATTAAAAAATTTATTTTTAATATTAATTAGTAATAAAATTAATTATATTATTCTTTATTATCTCTTTATATGAATACTCTTAATATATATTCCTACGCTATTTACTTTAAGAACAATGTAAGAAAAAAACAATAAATTTTTTCTTGAAATTTAAAAAAATTAAATATTTTTAATTATAAAAAAAATTAAAAAATTATTTATTGGGGATCGAAGAGAGTACCTTAGAGGCAAATTAGTTTTAGCTTTAGTGACGATTTTATTTTATTCTTCTTTTCTGATATTCTGACTCTGAACATATTGTCTTGGGGCAATACATTACAGGATTGAGACTGCTCTTCTTCCTCGTCTAACTCTCCATATCTCTTCACCAGTCTCTCTCCGACTACAATCATTTCATCTATATGATTTAATTTTTCTTTACATTTTATGTGTAGCATATCTCACTTTTCAATAGTTTCTCTTCTTCTTTACTTATCATGGTTGACAAAATTAAAGTAATTGTCTATGGGATTAGTTTTATTTTGCTCCACTTTTATTTTATTGCATCATTATTATTAGTTTATGTCTATAGCAAATAATTTCTCTATCTTCTCAAAATAAAGATAAGGACTGCGTACACATTATTCTTCTCATACTCCATTTGTATGACTACACTATGTTTGTTGTTCAGTTCAGCGTTACTAATTTATGTAATGGAAAACTCAGTAAGTCCGTGTAACTATTACATAAAGTTGCTAAATAATTTTTATAACAAAATTCACTCAATTTTAATTACATATCACAGAAATAATATTATATATGTCCATGTGACCACATCTCTTTGCTTTCTCCTTGTGACTTTTGTGATGTTAAGATAAAATTGAGTGACTTTTCGATTATAACAATTATTTTATTGACTTCTCATAGTACTTAGGTAAAGTTAATTAAGGGACCTTTTCTCGTTACAAAAATTTGTTTAGTGATAGAGTGATCATCCATATAATTAACTCACGGTTCATGCACTTTGAGGGTAATTTTTAAAATGCCAACATTACTATCCTCTTCTTTAAGATTACCAACTCAAGTTTTGTGTAAAAACTTATCTAAGGCCTAGCGGATCTTGTAAATAATTATAGACTATCAATAAATAAAAGTTACTAAGCAAATGAAAAAGGAAAAGAAATTACTCCAAGAAAAGAGAACAGAGAGAGAAGGAATTAAATAAGATATATCAAGTCTCAAGATTGGGTTGTAATACCAACCAACCGTTAAAGTTTCGTTACAAGACTCGACTATGATTCGAAAAGACTCAAGTAAAAAGAAACAGACAACAGATACATCGTAATGGATCCATAAGCACGATCAAAAACTTGATCTATCTTCTTATTATGATTTCGCTACTTCCAGATTTGTTCCAAGAAAACTGATCTTTCATCAACCTCACTGGACCCTGCATATATCGCCAAATTTAACAAATATTAATCAAGAACGTTATAACTAACAGGTTATTAGTTACTCTATTTTTCAAGCTATCATATCAAATTGATATGAAAAGCTACATATTATTGTAAAGCGCAATTAATAATGTACCTGGAGCAGTCAGTGGAGGGACTGATCTTGTAGGGAATGTTAACGCCACAAGCACTGGGAAGTCCAGCGGCTTTGCCCATATTAATTCCCTTAATAGCATTAGCGGCTTCTTTCAGACAAGTGCATGCAGTTTTGCGGTCAGCTGGGGTTCGGGCGGCACCCAACAAACCTTTGACACCGCCGCAGCATCTCCCCAGAGGACCGCGGCCTTGTAGATAAGGGAGGCAAGGAGCCAAGCCAGACTGAATCTGGCCGCAGCTTAGTGCCTTTGCATGGGGTGCAACCACCACCATGCAGAGTAGCACAAAGCATGCAATCTTGCCACCCATTTTCATTCTTAAAATATTAGAGAAGATAAAACAAGAGAGTATAGTGTGAGGATTCAAAGTAGTGGAGGGTATAGTAATACTACAAATGTTTTTGGTCGAGTGTTGGGTACATAAGCTAGTGAGAACTTTGGGTATTTATAGAGAGAAAATTGGAAATAAATTAATGGCCGACCAATGGATAAATGAGAGAGTTAGTTGGCAGTTGAGTTATATTCAACGAGGGTACATAATTAGGGAGTTGCCGCTGCCTATAAAATTGGGGTGTACAAATAAAACGGAAAATCACATCAAATCAAAAAATTAAATTAAACTGATTAAAAATTGATTTGGTTTGGTATTGAGTAAAAGAATTTGAACCAAACCGTCATATGAATATATAATTTTTATATATACTTTTAAGGTTTTATATAGAATTTTCTTTAAAAAATATTTAGAAATATTTGAAATTTTCTTGCGGGATATAATATTTAATAGTATATGAAGTGCTCCATATTTATTAACCTTAAATAATGGGTTGTATGATCACTTTCTCATCAAGTGTTAATGAAATGCGTCAATCTCTTTGTTCTTCCATATTCATATCATATGTTAAGATCTATTAAATTCTTATATCTTTTTCGAATGTGAAGTGATTGTTATTATTTAGGTATCATATTGATTTTTATGTTTAATTATTAAATTCGGTTCACCTTGAATGTGTACATCAACGAAAAATTATTGTCAGACGACTAAATATCAATTTTTTTATATTTTACTAAACATATATTTACTTATCAAAAATTTGACAACGTAAAATTAAAATAATATTTAAGTAATAAAAAATCCGAAAAATCCAAAAAATCCGTCAAAATCGAATTAATCCAACACCCTTAATCCATGTACGCCCCTACTATAAAGTCAGGTTTAGTTCTTACGTGTTTGACTTTTAATGAACCACGCTATGATTTAGGCACTCTGAAAATCGACACCCTTAATGACCGTGGTCCCGATCTCAATCCTAGCTATCCTTACTTTTGATTTTGAGTTAATAAAGAATATTACAACTATTAATTAGAGTCTTTGTCTCAATTTATGTGATAATTTTTTTTTTTTCGAGATTTAAACTTTTTAATTTTGATTGTGTATTTGAATATAGAATTTTTATAATTTTTAAAATAAAATTTACATATTTAAAAACTACGTAAAAAAATATTATAAGTCACGATAATAAGTAATTCAACAATAACAACACTACAACGATAAATTCAGTGTAATTTTACAAACTGAGGTCCCGACTGTCGGAGGAAGGTAATTTGTCATGATATTAAGCCCCGTTCATTTTCTTCTGCAATGTTCAGGAGGTCTGAGGCACTGACTTATGCCCATATCGACCTTGTCCCTTAACTTTAATTTTATGCACCAAATACATCCCAATTCCACTGTCTCATCACGTGAATATCCCAAAACATTTTGAGATCTGCGTTTGACTATAGTTCACCGGCGTATCTGCATGCATGAATTTGATCGGTACAGTATACACTGTGTTTGGACATTCTGGAAATTAAAGGAGGGGAAACGAAACTTTTACACGTACAATACGTATTTCTTTTCTATATCTTATTCACATTTCCATTTCTACACTTGGATAAGAAGGGAGAAGGATTAAGAATTTGTAAGTTCCTTCTTGATTTTCTCTCCAACAAAGAAAAGAACAGAAAAATAATTGCTTTTATGGTACTCTAATTCCACTTTACTGTCTTGTAATTTTGAACTGTCTTCCCAAGTTTCCCGAGACGTTGTAATTTATCTACTTATGGATTAAGTGCACTTGAGATGAAAATATTTTGCTAGCGTTTGGACATAAATTTAGTTGAAACTTGAAAAAAGAAATTTTTAAAATTATGTTAAAAAATAAATTTTGAAAGTTAGAGTTGTGTTTGGACATGAATTTTATTTGAAAAAGAACTGAAATTTTATGAGTGAAGAAAAAATTTCATTCAAAAGCTAACCAGTTTTTGAAAACTTATAAAAGATATCAAAAAACTAATTAAATTCCTTGAACAAACAATAGTTTCAAATCTATTTGAAAAAAGTAACCAAAATCAATATCCAAACGGATTCTTTATCTCATAAAGATATGTAGAATTCTTTCGCATCACAGTCTAGACATTTTTTTCTTTCTAGCGAGACTTACAAAATCACCAGAAATATGAGCTATTTCACAAGACAATATATATGTCAAAGTGTATGTAGTGGCGAATCAAGGAATTTTGTTAACACTGCTCAAACGAACTTTAAAGAAATAAATAAATTCCTTGTTCTATAACCGGATACAACGACAAACTTTAATTTTTTTGGATCAGTAGGTGCATCGACAACTTTAAAAAAATGGATTACCTATCTTACGAAAAAAGTAAGGTACCAAACTAAATGATCGAGGTTAAACAAATAAAATAATAGAAAGGTTTGAATTCAGTTCTGTGTACGGGTAAAATCGGAGGTAATGGCTACGCTGATTTTCTGACGAGAAATCGGATGGAGAGCACGGACCCACGAGATTGTGATCGAGATCTGAGACCCTTCATATCGAGACCCAGGAAGAGCAAACGATGTATCCGTCATCGGATGTGGTGAAATAACGCACCCCGGGCCAAGTATAAGTTATAGACCTCGGAAGACACGATGAACGGTTGTGCGTGACGGATAGAGGGCTGTACTACTAGTCCTTCAACCGGATGTCACGGCGCGGATCTCGCTCGATGTCGATTGTGGGTCAACAATTACCGGGAAAGGAAGATTTTTATCTTTTTTAGACTTCTATTAGGACTGAAACTCTCCTACTATATAAAGGAGAGGTTTTTCTTTTCTTCTGACACATTGTAACACGCAAATCAAAGCGATACAAGTTTACTTTCTGCCTTTTAGCCAGAGGCGGATGCAGTGTTCTGCAGACGGGTTCAACTGAATCCAATAACTTTTGACGCGGAGTAAAAATTTATTAAAATTGCAAAAATAGTATATATGAACCCATAACTTTAAAAATATAATGGGTTCAATGCTAAAAACCTTAAAAAGTTGAACTCATAGGATTTAAATCCTGGATCCACCTCTGCTTTTAGCTATTGTTAAAGTTTTTGCTCATTTGTCCTGTTCTTCATTAACGAATGAGCTTGAAGCGAGGGTCCAACCGAAGACGAGGTAATTGGTCAGTCTAAGTTCATGCTTGGACATAATATTGCTATTGGTTTGGATGTTTATTTCATCTCTAACTTATTTATTTAATATTCTTAATTGTTCGTGTTAAATTAAATCACATATTCTTAAAACTGCGTACAAATTTAACTGTTACCCAATTTTGAGGTAAACAGTTTGGCGCCCACCGTGGGGCTAAGGATAATAGTGGTGATTTAATGCGAATCACCATAACACCATTTTACCCTAGTTCTTTGAAGTCTTAATTTTAGGTCAGCCAAAATATGTCAAACTTTCAGTCTGCTCACTCGAACGTTGACACTGAGTTTGGCCATCACGGCGAAAACAATAATTTGGTTCCCAACAACGATATGCCCCCTGCCAATCGTAACAGTGTCCCAGCTGCCGACGTTGATGCTAGGTCGTAGGTGGCCATCAACATCAATTTCCCAACTGATCCCGAAAATAGTGTTCGCGGGGGACCTCGACCAACAGCTCCAAAAGTACCCGAAGGCGAAGGTGATGGGTTAAGCTTACGATTGATTTTTGAAATGCTGCAAGCTCAATAAGCGAAAATTGCGCAGCTGCAGAATCAAAGCCACGCCCCTAACAGGGTCGAGCCGGAACAATCCCGCAAAAGCACCCAAAGAAACAAACAAATCACTGAGAGACCAGGTGAAGCCGAACCCGGGGTAAGGAAATTGCTTGAAGCGTTGACGAAACGGGTAGAGTCAGGATGGAAAAAGATTGAGGCTAATGACAAGATGTTTATCTAGAAGTCTTTTCCTCCGAGCGCAGCACCAAAGCCGATCCCAAAGAGGTTTCATATACCTGACATCCCCAAATACTATAGGACCACAGATCCAACGAGCATGTGACCTTCTATACATGCACAATCAAGGGGAACGACTTGGAAGATGATGAGATTGAGTCAGTGTTACTGAAGAAGTTTGGGGAGACTTTATCCAAGGGAGCGATGATATGGTATCACAACTTGCACCCAAATTCCATTGAATCGTTTGCTATGCTTGCAGATGCTTTCGTATAAGCCCATGCCGGGGCCATCAAGGTCGAGACTAGAAAGTCAGATCTTTTCAAGGTCAAGCAAATGGATGACGAAATGCTCAAGGAGTTCGTGTCAAGTTCCAGATGGAACTGATGGACCTGCCACCGGTTGCAGATGATTGGGCCGTGCAGACATTCACTCAGGGGATCAACCCTTGAAGTTCCTTGTCCTCTCAATAGCTGAAACAAAATTTGGGGGAGTACCCAACGGTAACCTGGGCCGACATCCACAACAGGTACCGGTCAAAGATCAGGGTCGAGGACGACCAACTCGGGGCTTCTTTTGGAACTATTTACCCCATCAAGGCTGGCGATAGATCTAAGAGGGCCATTGGTCAAGATCCAAGACCGGTCCGGGATCAGTATCAACCATACAGCATGGACCGAAAGGGAAACGGATTCGGCCGTCGTCTCGCAAGGAAAGAGAGAGACGAAATTAAGGGCCCGACGACTGAGGCCCAATTAGCAAAAAGGGGTTCGACAGGCCGTTCGGGAGCAAGGAAGCACCGAGATTGTTGGAATAAAACTTCAACGTGGACGCTGCCAGCATCGTGTCAGCCATAGGACGCATTAAAGGGACCAAGTGGCCCCGACCTTTGCAGTCCAATCCTACCTAGAGAGATCCCAATTTGATGTGTGAATATCACGATACTCAAAATCACAGGACCGAAGATTGCCGCCAGTTAAGAGAAGAAGTTGCCCTGTTATTCAATAATGGGCACCTTCGAGAATTCCGGAGTGATCGAGCCAAAAACCATTTCAGGAACAGGGACACCAACAAACATGTCGAACAAGAGGAGTCTCAGCACGTGATCTCATGATCATCTGAGGAGTCAATGTCCCCCAAGGACCAATGATAAAACGCACTAAAGTATCTATCACAAGGGAAAACGCATCGGGGATTATGTTGCGGAGGGAGCCATTTCGTTCGGCGACGAAGATGCCGAGGGCATCGTACAGCCTCACAACGATGCACTGGTAATAACGTACTTATCAATACATCTCGATTTAAATGAGTGCTGATTGATCCAGGTAGCTCGGCCAACATCATCGGATCAAGGGTCGTAGGGCAATAAGGGTTAAAAGACCAAATCGTGCCAGTAGTCCGAGTGTTGAACGGGTTTAACATGGCATATAAGACCACTAAAGGAGAAATAACCCTGCAAGTGACACCGCCGGGACAATCCAAGAAACAACATTCTATGTGATCGAGGGGGACATGAGGTATAATGCTCTATTCGGAAGGCCATGGGTTCATAACATGACGGCAGTACCCTCGACCTTGCACTAGGCGTTGGAATTTCCTACACCAGGGGAGTCAAAACGGTCTACAGAGAACAGCTGTCCGCAAAGGAGATGTTCGTTGTCGACGAGGTAATCCCGGTGCCTGCAGTTTCGACATCAAGGAACAAAAAACCAACCAGAAAGGAAGAGATTAAATAGCATTCATTGATACCGGCCTCAGCCGAACAGGTGAAACTTGAGGAACGAGGAGCAGACGAGGAGGACGATTATGGTGTCCCGAGATCATTCATAGATCCTGATGACACCAACACCACCAAATTGACGGTTGAAGAGTTGGAGAAATTCATATTAATCGAACACCTATCGGATCGAATGGTATACCTGGGCACGAGGTTAACCCCCGAGCTCAGGAAAAAACTCATTGATTTTCTTAAAGCTAACGCCGATTGTATCGCTTGGTTCCATCTTCACATGACAGGGATTCCGCCGGAGGTAACCACTCACAAGCTGAGTTTGGACTCGAAGTTCCATCCGGTTAAGTAGAAGAGGAGGCTACAGTCTGAGATCAAACATGCATTCATCAAGGATGAGGTATCCAAACTTCTAAAAAAAGGATCCATCCGGGAAGTTAAAATAACCGGATTGGTTAGCTAACATAATGCTAGTGCCTAAAAAGGAAAATAAATTAAGAATGTATGTAGATTATTAAGACCTAAACAAGGCATGCCCTAAAGATTCTTTCCCTTTGCCTAATATCGATCAAATGATCGACGCGACGGTCGGGAACGAGATACTCAGCTTTCTCGATGCCTACTCCAGGTACAACCAAATTTGGATGGACACGGACGATCAAGAAAAGACTTATTTCATTACCAAATTCGGCACCTATTGTTATAAAATAATGCCGTTTGGATTAAAGAACGCCGGTGCCACCTACCAACGCCTAGTAAATCGGATGTTTGAAGAACAAATAGGGAAATCAATGGAAGTTTATATTGATGATATATTGGTCAAGTCCCTATGAGCAGAGGACCATTTGAAACATTTGCAGGAAACCTTTGACATATTAAGGAAATACAACATGAAGCTAAACTCATAGAAATGCGCATTCGGGGTCGGTTCGGGCAAATTCCTCGGGTTCATGGTATCCAATCGGGGGATCGAGATCAACCTCGACAAAATAAAGGCCATAGAGGACATCACCGTAGTGGACAATGTCAAGGCAGTTCAAAGACTGATCGGGCATACAGTTGTATTGGGCCGGTTCATCTCGAGGTCCTCAAACAAGAGCCATCAATTCTTCTCGCTATTGAAGAAGAAGAATAACTTTTCATGGACCCCAGAATGCCAGCGAGCTTTGGAAGAACTCAAACGGTACCTGTCGAGCCACCTACTGCACACTCCGAAGGCAGACGAACAACTATACTTCTATTTGGTGGTTTCCGAGGTGGCGGTAAGTGGTGTTTTAGTTCGGGAGGAAGAAGGTATGCAATTTCCTATTTACTATGTCAGTAGAACACTAGGCGAGACCGAATCAAGGTATCCTGACCTGGAAAAGTTAGCGCTCGCTTTGCTAAGCACTTCAAGGAAGCTAAAGCCATACTTTCAATGCCACCCTGTATTTGTCGTAACCTCTTACCCACTAAGGAATATCATGCATAAGCCCGAGCTCTCGGGTCGGTTGGCTAAATGAGCCGTGGGGATTAGCGGGTAGGATATCGAGTATCGACTCGAACCGCCGTGGCCGACTTTACGCCGACCTTAATACTTGAAGTCAAAAAGGAACTACTGCTTACCTCGGGGACTACTTCGGAATCTCGACCCTCTTCACAGACGGTGCCTCCAACGCGAAGTGATCCCAGCTCGGTATCGTGTTAAAACCACCTACAGGAAGTATAATTAGACAGTCTATTAGAACTGTGAAATTGACTAACAATGAGGCCGAGTATGAGGCCAAAATTGCAGGTCTAGAATTGTCCATGAGCCTTGGGGCCGAAGTGATCGAAGCGAAATGCGACTTTTTCCTCGTGGTAAATCAAGTCAATGGAACGTTCAAAGTAAAAGAAGAATGAATGCGGAGGTACTTGGACAAATCACAGGTAAACCTACACCAATTCAGGAAATGGACCCTGCAGTATGTAACCCGAGACTAAAATAGTGAGGCCGATGCATTGGCTAACTTAGGGTCATCGGTCGATACCGATAAATTCAGCTCGGGAGCAGTGGTGTAACTAATGAATTCGGTGATAGAAGAAGGTCATGACGAGGTGAACTCAACAAGTTTAACTTGGGATTGGAAAAATAAATACATAGACTACTTGAAAGACAGGAAAATTGCCTTCAGATCCCAAAGAATTGAGAGACCTGTGCTCCAAAGCTGCCAGATTTAGTGGTCAAAGGGGCATTATTTAGGAGGTCTTTCTTTGGGCCACTAGCTAGGTGCTTGGGACTAGGAGAGACTGAATATGCCATGAGAGAAGTTCATGAGGGCACTTGCGGGAACCATTCGGGGGTAGAATCCTTGGTTCGGAAGCTAATCAAAGTCGGCTACTACTAGACCGAAATGGAGAAGGATGCAAAAAACTCCATACGAAAATGTGACGAGTGCAAAAGACATGCCCCAATGATCCATCAACCGAGAGAAATGCTCCACTCGGTCTTGTCTCCGCGGCCATTTATGAAGTGAGGAATGGACATCGTTAGTCTCCTGCCGTGGGCACCCGGTAAAGCTCAATTTATACTATTCATGACCAATTATATTTCCAAATGGGCCTAGGCTCAGGCATTCGAGAAGGTTCGAGAAAAAGAATTCATTGACTTCATCTGGGATCACATGATATGTCGATTTGGGATACCAGCCGAGATTGTTTGCGAAAACAAAAAAGAATTTATCGGCAGCAAGGTTAGTAAGTTTTTCGAAGATCACAAGATCAAGAAGATACTATCAGTGCCGAATCACCCTAGTGGGAACAGACAGGCGGAATCAACAAACAAAACTATACTCCAAAGCCTGAAAAAGAGGTTGACCCGGTCAAAAGGAAAATGGAAAGAGATCTTGCTCGAAGTCCTATGGGCATACCGTATGACTTCGAAAACAAGCACCAGGGCCACCCCATTTTCTCTGGTCTACGAAGCTAAAGCCTTAATACCAGTCAAGGTGGGTAACCGAGCCTAAGTTCCAATATGCTACCGAAGAGTTAAACGGCAAGGCCATGATCACGAGCCTGGAACTGTTGGATGAAATACGGGAGGCCGCCATGGTCCGATTGGCCGCCCAGAAGTAGCAGGTAGGAAGGTACTATAACCGAAGAGCCAAGCTCCGACATTTTCAAGTTAGGGACTTGGTATTGAGAAAGGTAACACTACACACCAGGAATCCAAACGAAGGAAAATTAGGTCTGAATTGGGAAGGACCATATCGAGTTGTCGGAATAACCGACAAAGGCTTATATAAACTCAAAACGGGAAATGATGTACAACTACCAAACAACTGGAATGTGACACACTTAAAGCTGTACTACTACTAAGGTATGGACTTAATTCCTTTTTAATTTTGTTCTATTACGGCTAACGTATGCAGGTACCCGGCCAAGGGCGGGCGTGACTATCAGGTCTGAAAGCACGTGTTGCACTCTTTTTCCCTTGAAACGGTTTTGTCCCAAATTGGGTCTTTCGGTAAGGTTTTTAACGAGGCAACAGTAAAACATGCTACCTTAGATTTGAGGACCGAATTAAAATAGGAATCGCGATCGTTTGCATCATATCAATAGTATCCGAGCCCTTACAAGTTCGGCTTTGAATACTGGGAGCCATTACCCCTCGATTGAGGTCTTCAGCAAGGGAATAAAAAGTTTTATGTGTCAAAATCTAAGGCTTGGTGGTTAGAATTCATTGTAAGGGTCAAACGGTCATGGGAACCGTGCCCACATAGTCCACTCTAGCCACAACACAAAGTTTATGCGTCTCCGATCATGTACTTTGCATAATAAGTAATGAAAGAAATTTCTACTTCCCTTACACTTTATTACTGCGCATTTTACTTCTTCAATACTGGATCCTAAAGCCCACAGGCTACCCTTACTCGGGGACTGTCGACCGATTAAAATTAGAACAACCCGGGCTACCTAATTCCGGAGGCACCAAGCCTAATAGGTAGTGCCCGAATATGAAAGGCTGCGGCCACCCTAAATACGGTTCGGAAGCGTCCAAAGTCCATACTCAGAAAGTAAGGCCCTCACGAAAAATCAAAACCTGTTAAATGTCACCCTTAGCAAAAACATCCTCTAAGACCTTATACATCTTAAAGGCCTTCGATTTTACTGAAGATTCGAAGCCACAAGTTGTCCGAAGTTACATCAAAGTCGGGCTCCATTCAGGACCTCCGAAAAATGGATGCTCTAGACTACATCTGATTTTATGCTAAGGCATTAAAAACAATATGCAAATAGAAAATTGCAAGTAGACGCTAGATAAGTAAAGACACAGTATTGCCGAAAAGGAAAAATTTTATATATTCCAAAAAATATTTACAAAGGCATGACAAAACGGCCTCAAAATAAATAAAAAAGAAAATATACAAAAGAAAATAAGAAAAAAGACTAAGGCATTTGCGACTGGTCTTCACCGGGGCTTGACTCGTCGCCAAAACCGTCGGAACCTTCGGAGCCTTTGGGATCCTCAGGCTCATAGAGTTCCTTCGCCTCGGCCTTAAGTCTCGAGGCTTCTTCGATCTCGTTCGACATGTCAAAACCTCGGGCATGAACTTCCTTGAGGGCCTCCCTCCGGGAAAGCCACTTTACGTAGTCCATCTTCATCTTTAGGCAGACCCCAGCTACCACCACATCAGCCTTATACTGGGCCAGCATTTCCTCAACATAAGAAAAGGTTGCATCCAATTTGGACCTCAGTGCGTCATATTCCTGTCCGAGGGCATCCCGTGCCCTGACGGCCGAGTTAAGCTGTGTCTGGAGATCATCATTTAGCCGAGACCACTTATTGGCCTTGTCCTTTGCCACCCAGAGTTGGTCCTTGGCCAACGGCAGCTCCTCTTTCACAGCCTCTTTCTCTAAAACCAGTAGGTCCATCCTACCCTTCCACGCCTCGGTCGTGGCCTTGACCTCAACCATCTCAGCCCGAAGCTGGTTGATCGGGTCTATCTTCTATTGGACCTGCGAAGTTGTGTTGTTAGTAACCATGAGTAGCTTCTTGTTTTTAGCCTCAAATATCTTTACCTTCTCGACCAAGTCGGCGTGCTCCCGCTTCAAGGTTGAGGCTTCCTTCTGGGCCTTTTCTAGCTCGGCTCGGGCATCAAAGGTAGCTGGCTATGCCCACTGGAGCAGACAAGGTTCGGGCATCCGCTGGGATAGTAAGGACGATCATTTCTCTTGCGCTCGGGTTCCACGATCGGGTAGGAAATTGTTTCACTAATTTTTGGCTCGAGCTCGGCTCATCGGCTCCCGATGACATATCTTTTTTCGGGACCTCCAGGTGATGAAGCCCGAAAAAGTCCTCTAGCGCGGCCGTATCATTCCATCGAAGAACGTGTTGAGGGAATCATCTGGGCTCGATGCCGTCTCGCTTGATTTTTCTTGGCCCGCTTGTGCCTCTTCGAGCATGGACAGGATGACGTCCCCACGATGTCAATGACACTAGTTGCCTCCTTCCGAACAGGAACGGCCTTTCGGAAGACCGTGACCTCCATCTCTCCCTCTGGTTCCCTAGCTAGAGAGGATCGACCTTGTTGTCACCTTTCCCGGTCGCAACCTGCCCCCCTCATTGAGGGTCGACCCATGAGCAACGAACTTAAGGTCGTCGTTCTCAGGATTATCCTTGAGCCGGTAGAGGGAATCAGAATCCGGTATCCTGGACTTGGTAATCTTTTTGCTCTTTTGGATCCTGATGGTCACCTTCTTCTTCTTCGCCTCAACATCCGGGGAACTCAAGGAACCTCATTTGTGGCGGCACCGGACTGTCCCGAAGCGGAGGGTTCGACAAGCGAGGATGGATCCTCGTCCTCGTCCAACAGCCTGAGTTCATTGGGCTTGGGAAAACCTGTGAGAAAAAAGAAGACTTAGCAATGCGTAAAAGTATAAAGGTAATTATTTGGGAAAATACCTCACCATGGGAACGGGCCTCCAATTTTCCCTTCAAAAGCTTGCGCCATGCATGCTAGGAGTATGGCATCTACTTGTAGATCACCTCGATCCACTCCTTGAAGCGGGAAACTATATTAGGAACTTGGGAAACAGCTGCACGGCGACAAACACATGCAATGAGAGAAAGAATAACGGGAAATGACAAATACTAGAGAAGGAAAATACTTACGGGATGCGTTGCACTTATTGAGGAATGAAAGAAATTCGGAAGGGATGAGGTCTTCGATTTTCACCCGAACGAACCTCTCCTGCTAGCCTCTATCTCGGTCCTCGTTGATGCTCGAGAACGGAGCCTTGCTTGCTCGGCGAACGAGCTTGATCAGCCCCCTCATAAGATTCGGGGGCTGCATAGGCAGAGCAGATGGTCGAGGGTGAACCAAGGAGCTTCGATGCTGTTCATGAAGTACCGTAAGAGGATTATGATCCTCCAAAAGGACGGGTGGATTTTTCCAAGGCGCACCTTGTACCTTTTTGCAGAAGTGAAGGACTATGGGGTCCATCGGGGCGAGTATGAAGGGGTAAGTATAAACACTTAAGTACCCCTCCACATGAGTAGTGATGTCGTCGTCAGGCTCGGGGACGACCACCTCCTTGCCCTCCCAGTTATAGTCCAGCGGACTGTGGGTAATGTTTCCTCAGTAACGGAGCATATGTACCTCCATGCCCCTCGCCTCGGTCCTGTCGACTAGAGGCCTTCTCGATGTTAAAATCTTTCCCGATGGAGCAGTCCCCCGGTACGAAGCTCTTCAAGGGAGGCTCCTTAGCCACCTCGGGAACAACCACCTCGGCGTCTGTGGCCTAGTTGGAAGATGAAGGAGCAGATTGCTGAGGTACAGACTTGGAAGTTTTTGCCATCGTAATCTGGAAAATATGAAGGTTTGAAGAAAAAATATGAAGATTTGAAGATGGGATAAAGGTTTGAAGGCATGGATTGAAGATCCAGAGAGAATGTATGAGGATTGAAGATGAAGATGTGAAGGTTTAAGGAGAAATGTGTGAAGATTTGAAGGAGTTAAAGGCAATTAGAGAATCCGAGGGTAAGTTCTGGAATTGGAAAGTGGAAGAAGTGAAAAATGGTCATAGCTTTAATAGAGGAAGAACAATCAATGCGTGACGTCTTGCATTCGAGGACAGTCAACCGGCGACTGACACGTGTCCAAAGTCAGAACGACGCGACTGATGGGACGTTTCATTGACCCGTCATTTCAGTTGTAACTTACGAATGAAGGAACTGGGGTCCATTTATTGCTTCCCTTCATTTCGGTAAACCTACTCTCCAGAAAACGAGAGAACTATCTGTGTACGGGTAAAATCGGGGGTAATGGCTACCCCGATTTTCCGACAAGAAATCAGAGGGAGAGCACGAACCCACGAGATTGTAATAAGGGCTTGAGACCCTTCATATCGGGACCTAGGAAGAGCAAACGATGTATTCGTCATCGATTGTGGTGAAATAACAGACCCCGGGCCAAGTATAAGTTATAGACCTCGGAAGACACGATGAACGGTTGTGCGTGACGGATAGAGGGCGATGATACTCGCCCTCAACCGAATGTCACGGTGCGGATCTCGCTCGATGTTAATTATGGGTCAACAATTACTGGAAGAGGAAGATTTTAACCTTTTTAAGACTTCTATTAGGACTGAAACTCTCCTACTATATAAATGGGAGATTTTTCTTTTCTTCTGACACATTGTAACACGCAAATCAAAGCGATGCAAGTTTACTTTTTGCCTTTTAACTATTTATAAAGTTTTTGCTCATTTGTCCTGTTCTTCATTCACAACTAGACTTGAACCGAGGGTCCAACTGAAGACGAGGTCATTGGTCAGTCTAAATTCAGGCTTGGCCATAATATTGCAATTGGTATGAATGTTTATTTCATCTCTAACTCATTTATCTGATATTCTTAATTGTTCGTGTTGAATTAAATCACATATTCTTAAATCGCGTACAATTTTAATTGTCATCCAATTTCGAAGTAAACAAGTTCAATATTACATTCAATATAATAATGATTATAAGTTTATATATTCCACGTCTAAGGAATGTATAAGCCATTATTTATGGTGGATCAACTGTTTTTCCAATAATATATTACACAAAGCACTATTTTAGTCATATTCGTTCACCTTGCCAAATAGAGAGTGAATATGAAGTCTAATTTTGACTTTCTGTTATCAGCAGAAGTTAGTTTTGCAGACTATATTATTCTAAAACCCAATTTGAAAGCCTTGATTAAGCTTCTAAAATCCTACTGCTATTCTGAAAGCACTGTATCGTCGTGCATACGTAGTATTAAATATTAATAGAATCACATGCTCTCTCTCTATTTGGCTTTACTGTTAGACATTTCAATTACATTACTCTGGTTTGTTGTATTTACGTATTGTTGGTCCCCTAACCGATAAGAAATGACCATAGAAAATACTCCCTCTACACTTGAGATGGTTTTGTGTTTTAAGAATAGCTCATAAGACATAGTAGTATATATGGTTTATGCACTCCTCACTCTTCAGTGTAATTTATCAAAATGTTTTAACTGGTTATCTTTACGTGTTAATAGATAACATGTACATACCCATGTTTTATATTTTGGATAATCTAAGCGGTATACGTATTAAACTCTTTATCAAATTCCGACGTAAGATACCAACTCAAGAAAGAGACAACAGATACAAAATAGAAATGGATCCATAAGCAGGATCAAACTCGATCCATCTTATTATATTCTTCTCCTGATCATGATTGCACTACTGCCAGAATGTCCAGTGAAAATCTGATCTTTTACTGGACCCTGCATCGCCAAATTAAATAAGCACATTGACCAAGGAACATACTGGACATGTGCAATAAACTTCTTACATATAAGCCAATTATATCCAGAAAAAAATATATAGCGAGTATTGACTTACATATAGAGCTTCTGATTTACTAATAGTGTTGTGTAACTCCATTTTTTTACTTCACCAAATTGATAGCATGCGAGGACACATCCTATTGTAAGACAATCATAAATATTGTTTAGTGTCCCATGTTGTTTGCTTGTATGAATGGACTGTTAACTTCTTATCGTCTTATACAAATACTCCTGCCATATCATTATTTAGTTTTTGGGTTGAATTAGACCCTGTTATATGTTCATTATTGTCGGACAAAATTCGACGTCTATTCCTTGTCGGAGCACATATTATATTTTTCACATCCCACATGTCTTGACGTGTTCGGAGTGCAAGTATTCCACATTGATTGACGGAATGATCTAGTATTTCTTTATATATAGTCTTAGGACAGTTTATTTTTGAGATTGGGTTAGAATCAATATAATTTTTTTTTACAAATATGCAAGTGAATTTAGCTGTCGCAAAATAAATATGTTACCCATTTTCAAGTGACTAATGCTTACAACAGTAAGATTAATAAACTTGTCGTTAGTGCAATGCAAGGATAGCAAGAACTTAAAAGTAAAGAAGGTAAATAACGTGCTTGGAGCAGTCAGTGGAGGGGCTGATCTTGTAAGGGATGTTAGCACCACAAGCACTAGGGAGTCCATCGGTTTTGCCCATACCAATGCCATTCATAGCGTTAGCAGCCAATTTCACGCAAGTGCATGCAGTCTTGCGGTCAACTGGGGTCTTGGCTGCACCCAACGGACCCTTAACACCGCCGCAAAAGCTCCCTAGAGGGCCGCAGCCTTGCAAAGAGGCAAGAAGCCAAGCCAGACTAAACCTGGCCGCAGCTCAGTGCCTCTGCATGGGGTGCAACCACCACCATGCAGAGTAGCAAAAAACATGCAATCTTGCCATCCATTTGCATTTAAAAAAAAAATAGAGAAGATAAAACAAGAGAGTGTAGTTTGAGGATTCAAAGTAGTGGAGGGTATAATAATACTACAAATGTTTTTGCTCGAGTGTTGGGTACATAAGCTACTGAGAACTTTGTGGTTTTTGTAGAGAGAAAATAGGAAATAAATTTGTATACGGGTAAAATCGAGCTCATGGTGCATCCCAGTCTCCGACAAGATAAGTCAGGTTCGAAATATGACAATAAGGGACCGAAAACGAGCCTAAGTCTCACCAGGTTAGAACTCGGGGGCATGATGCCTGCCTTCGAGGATATCGAGCCGTAATCCCGGAATCAATCCTAGCCTCGAATGACTTCGAAGAATATTGTCAGACGATCCAGCATAGCCAACAGAAGTCCGAAACATCCGTGACCGGCCGAATGTCACGGCGGGAATCTCGGCGCGTATCGATAAGGAACCGGCAATCAGCGAATCAGAAGATTTTTTACCTTTTATAGAGTTGTACTTAAAACAGGACTCCCCTACTATATAAAGTTGGTCTAACAATTCATTTGACACATTGTAACACGCACTCAAAAGCAATACATTATCATTTTCTCTGTCTTTAAGCTCTTGTTCTTCTGTATCTTGAAATCGATCATGGTAAATCCAGCTCGAGGGTGATCGTTCCTTCAAGGCTGAATTGTCCAATTCGTGTGGTTTGAATTCACTTTGTCATTATTTATTAAATTGCAACTTCATGTATCGCTTTGTGTCAAGTTAATCCTCGTATCCTTAAAATCACTTATCAATTTAATTATTTTTCGCTTTTGAGGGTAAACAGTTTGGCTCCCACCGTGGGGCTAAGGATAATAGCGGCAATTTGATACAAATTCCTGTAACATACCCTATTTTACGCTTGTTCTTTGAAGTGTCTTTGATTTCAGGTCAAACCCATAGTCTGCCCCTCTAAACACGGATACAGAGTCCAGCCACCATGGAGAAAACAACAATGCAACACCCGGTAACGAGGTGTCCCTAGTTGATCTCGGCGGAGTCATGGTGGCGGATCCTATCGACGCCAGTTCACATGTGGCCATTAACACAAATTTGCTTACTGATCCCGAGAACAACATACGTAGGGAAGTCGATCAATTGCCCAGAATACGCACGACAGTGAAAACGATGGGATCAGCTTGCGAGTGATCTTCGAAATGTTACATGCTCAACAGACGGCGATAGCCCAATTACAGAACCAAAGCCGAGCGACGAGCAGAGTTGAGCCCGAGCCATCCTGGGAAGTCACCCGCAGAAATGAACCGATACGGAGAGGTCGAATGAAAATGAATCGGGAACTAACCCCGATATCATAAATGCTCGAGGAATTGACAAAATGGATAGAATCGAGGGAGAAGAAAATCGAAGCAAAGGACAAAAAGGTGGAAACCTACAATTCCAGGGTCGACCAAACCCCAGGAGCACCTCCGATATTGAAGGGTCTGGATTCCAAGAAGTTTGTTCAAAAACCTTTTCCTCCGAGCGCAGTGCCGAATGGGAACGACTTGGAGATGGCGACCGACCCAAATGAGCATGTGACCTCCTATACGTGCGCCATTAATGGGAACGACTTGGAGATGGCGAGATCGAATATGTCCTGCTAAAAAAGTTCGAGGAAACTCTATCCAAGGGAGCTATGATATGATATCACAACCTGTCTCCTAATTCTATTGACTCATTTGCTATGCTTGCAGATTCATTCGTAAAAGCACACGCCGGGGCTATCAAGGTCGAGACCAGGAAGTTAGACCTTTTCAAAGTGAAGCAGATGGATAACGATATGCTCAGGGAATTCGTGTCCCGATTTCAAATGGAACGGATGGACTTGCCTCCTGTCGCGGATGATTGGGCCGTTCAAGCCTTCACCCAGGGACTCAATGCTCGAAGCTCATTGGCTTCACAACAGTTGAAGCAAAATCTGGTAGAGTACCCAACTGTCACCTGGGCCGACGTGTATAATCGGTATCAATCAAAAATCAGGGTCGAAGACGATCAACTGGGGGCCCCTTCTAGGTCCTTTCATCCCGTCAGATCAGTTGACAGAGTCAGGAGAGACATTGATCGTGAGCCAAGATCGAACAGGGATCGGTATCATCCATACAATGGAGACCGAAGAGGTAGTTGATCTGGGTGAAACCCCGTGAAAAGTGAAAGAAGAAGTGAAAGTGGTCAAAACAACCGGGGACTCATGAGCAAAAACAGTTTCGACATGCCCATCAGGCCGAAAGAAGCGCCAAGACTATTGGAGTGCAACTTTAACATCGACGCCGCTGCCATCATATCCGCCATTGGACGTATCAGAGACACCAAATGCCTCGACCTTTACAATCCGATCTAGACCAAAGGGATCATCACCTAATATGCAACTATCATGGCACTCATGGTCACAGGACAGAAGATTGCCGACAATTGACAGAGGAAGTAGCCCGACTATTCAATAACGGGCATCTCCGAGAGTTCCAAAGCGACCGAGCCAAGAACCACTTTAGGAACAGAGATTCTGGTAAACAGACCGAATAGGAGGAACCTCAGAACGTCATCAACATGATCATCTGTGGGGTCGATGTTCCCTAGGGGCCGATGCTGAAGGCACCAAAGTATCCATCACGAGGGAAAAATGAACTCGGGATTACGTGCCAGAGGGAACCTTGTCCTTCAACGACGAAGACGCTGAGGGGATCGGGCATCCCCATAAAGATGCACTGGTAATATCAGTACTTATAAATAAATCTCGAGTTAAACGTGTGTTAATTGATCCAGGTAGCTCGGCCAACATCATCAGATCGAGGGTCGTGGAACAGCTCGGCCTACAAGATCAGATCGTGCCCGCGGTCCGAGTTCTAAACGGGTTCAACATGGCATGTGAGACCACTAAATGGGAGATAACATTACCAGTAAACACCACCGGGACCGTTCAGGAAACAAAGTTCTATGTGATCGAAGGGAACATGAGGTACAATGCTTTGTTCGGCAGACCATGGATTCACAACATGAGGGCGGTACCCTCGACTCTGCATCATGTGTTGAAGTTCCCGATGCTGAGAGGAATAAAAATAGTTTATGGAGAACAACTGGCCGTAAAAGAGACGTTCGCGGTTGATGAAGTGGTCCCGATATCTACACTTTCGACACCAAAAGAGCTGGGTCCAGTCACCAATGGAGAAACCAAATAGCAATTACTGACACCGACTCCATCCCAACAGGAGAAGTAGGAGATGGGTGAGGACGAAGACTATGGGGTTCCCAGGTTTTTCATAGCCCCCGATGATTCCAACACTACCAAATCAACGGTTGAGGAACTGGAGAAAGTCATACTGATTGAACACTTGCCTAATTGAAAGGTATACCTGGGCACGAGTTGAATCCTGAGCTCAAAAAAATACTCGTTCAATTTCTTATAGCTAACGCAAATTATTTCGTTTGGTCCCACCTTGATATGACAGGGATCATGCCAGAAATAACCACTCATAAGCTAAGCCTAGATCCGAAGTTCCACTCGATCAAGCAGAAGAGGAGACCCCAGTCCGAGGTCAAACATGCTTTCACCAAGGGCGAGGTATCTGAACTCCTTAAAATAGGATCCATCCGGGAGGTTAAATACCCGTACTGGTTAGCAAATGTAGTAGTAGTCCCCAAAAAGGGGAACAAATTAAGAATGTGTATGGACTATGAAGACTTGAATAAAACGTGTCCCAAAGACTCTTTCCCTTTTCCCAACATCGATCGCATGATTGATGCAACGGCCAGCCACGAGATCCTCAGTTGTCTCGACGCTTATTCCAGGTACAACAAAACTCGGATGGACCTGGGTGATCAGGAAAAAACTTCCTACCTCACCAAGTACGACACCTACTGCTATAACGTGATGCCGTTCGGACTAAAAAACGTTGGCGCCACTTACCAACGCCTAGTAAATCGGATGTTCAAAGAACAAATAGGAAAATCAATGGATGTTTACATTGACGATATGTTGGTTAAGTCCCTGCGAACAGAGGACCATTTGAATCATTTGCAGGAAACCTTCAGCGTATTGAAGAAATACAATATTAATCTGAACCCGGAGAAATATGCATTCGGAGTTGGGTCTGGTAAATTCCTCGCATTCATGGTATACAATCGGGAAATCGAGATCAAACCCGATAAAATCAAGGCCATCAAAGATATCACTATTATGGACAACGTGAAGGCCGTACAAAGGTTAACCGGACGCATAGCCGCCTTGGGACGATTTATTTCGAGGTCATCCGATAAGAGCCACCGGTTCTTCTCACTATTGAAGAAAAAGAATAACTTCTCATGGACCCACGTGTGCCAACGACTCTTGGAGGAGCTCAAGTGATATCTATCGAGCCCGTCGCTGCTTCACATGCCGAAGACAGATAAACAGTTGTACCTATACTTGGCAGTATCGGAGATAGCGGTAAGTGAAGTCCTGGTCCGGGAAGAGAAAGGTATGCAATTTCCAATTTACTATGTTAGTAGGACTTTAGGCGAGGCCGAAACTAGATACCCTCACCTAGAAAAGTTGGAGTTCGCTTTACTAAGCGCCTCTAGAAAGCTAAAATCGTACTTCCAGTGTCACCCTATATCTGTCGTAACAACTTACCCGTTAAGGAATGTATTGCATAAACCCGAGCTCTTGGGATGGTTGGCCAAATGGGCCGTACATATCAGTTGGTAAGACATCGAATATCGACCTTGGACCGACATTAAGTCTCAAATTTTGGCAGACTTTGTGGCCGACTTTACGCCAGCCCTAATACTCGAGGTCAAAAGAGAGTTATTGTTGAATTCAGGGACTTCTTCGAGAATCTGGACCCTCTTTACGGACGACACCTCGAACGTAAAAGGGTCCGGACTCGGCATTGTATTGAATCCACCAACATGTAATGTAATTAGACAATCTATTAGGACTGCAAAATTAACTAACAATGGAGCCGAGTATGAAGCCATGATTATAGGTCTCGAACTGGCCAAAAGCTTGGGGGCAGAGGTGATCGAAGCTAAGTGCGATTCTCTCTTTGTGGTGAACCAAGTTAATGGGACGTTCCAAGTCAAAGAGGAACGAATGCAAAGATACCTGGATAAACTACAGGTGACACTACATCAATTTTAAGGAGTGGAGTCTACAACATGTGCCTCAGGATCAAAACAGCGAAGCTGATGCCCTTACTAACTTGGGATCGTCGGTTGACGATGATGAGTTTAACTCGGGGGAGGTCGTACAACTCATAAGATCAGTAGTGGAAGAAGGTCACGCCGAGATAAACTCAACAAGCCTAACTTGGGACTAGAGAAACAAATACATAGAGTATCTGAAGACCGGAAAACTGCCCTCGGACCTTAAGGAATCGAAAACTCTGCGTACAAAGGCAGCCGGTTTAGCTTGTCTGAAGACGGTACACTGTTCTGAAGAACGTTCGATGGCCCACTCGCAATATGTCTAGGACCAGGAGACACCGAGTATGTTCTGAGGGAAATCCACGAAGGCACTGCAAAAATCATTCGGGCGCCAAATCATTAGTTCAGAAAATAATCAGATCTGGTTACTATTGGATTGACATGGAAAAGGACGCGAAGGAGTTCGTATGAAAATATGACGGATGTTAAAGGCATGCTCCGATGATTCATTAGCCCGGGAGCTACTACATTCGGTCTTGTCACCCTGGCTATTCATGAAATAGGGGATGGACATCGTCGGCCCCCTCCCATGGGAACCCGGTAAGGCTCAATTTATTTTATATATGACTGACTATTTTTCTAAATGGGTGGAAGCTCAGGCGTACGAGAAAGTCAGGGAGCAGGAAGTCATCGATTTCATTTGGGACCACATAATACGCTGGTTCGGGATGCCGGCCGAGATCGTGTGCGACAATAGGAAACAGTTAATCGGTAGCAAAATATGCAAGTTCCTCGAAGACCATAAGATCAAAAGGATCCTATCAACACCCTATCACCCTAGTGGGAACGGGCAAGCGGAGTCCACCAATAAAACCATACTCCAAAACCTCAAAAAGAGGTTGGCCGATGCTAAAGGAAGATAGAAAGAAATCTTGCCCGTGTCCTATGGGCATACCGTACGACCTCAAAGTCCAGTACCGGGGCCACCCCCTTTTCGTTGGTTTACGGTGCCGAAGCCCTAATACCAGTCAAAGTCGGAGAACCGAGTCTCAGATTCCGATATGCGACCAAAGAATTGAACGATGAGGCCATGAATATGAGCTTGGAGTTGTTAGATGAAAGGCGCGAAGCTGCCCTTGTTCGATTGGCCACCCAAAAACAGCGGATCGAGAGGTATTACAATCGAAGTGCCAACTTTTGATACTTCAATGTCGGGGACTTAGTGTTAAGGAAGTTCACAATTAGCACTCGGAATCCGAACGAAGGGAAGCTGGGGGCCGAACTAGGAAGGTCCGTATCAAATTATCGAGATCAGTGGAAAAAGGATCATACAAACTTAGAGCAACGAACGGTGAGCGATTACCGAAAAACTAGAACATAACTCACATTAAGCGATAGTACTGCTAAGGTATGATCCAATTCTTTCCTTTTATTTATTTACATTCTGGACTAACATTTGCAGGTGACCGGCAAAGAACGATACAAATTTTAGGCCTGAAAGCACGCGTTGCACTCTTTTTTCCTTGAACCGGTTTTGTCGCAAATGAGTTTTCCGGCTAGGTTTTTAACGAGGCAACAATATATTATGCTAACTTAGAATTGAAGACCGGCTATGGACCGGTGTCGAAGATCACAACAACAGTATTCGAGGCTTCTCTATGATCGACCTCGAAGACTAGGGGGCATTACCCTCGGATAATAATTTTAGCAAGGAAAGAAACTTTGTGCTCGAATCGTCTAGGATCGATCAATAGGATTTACTGTAAGGGCCAAACGGTCAAATGAACCGTGCCCACATAGACTGCCCGCGCCCAAACACAAAGCTTGAACACATGCCTTCTCCATTGTCGCTCGAAGCTGGACCTCCGTCGAGGTCAACTGCGCCCGGGCATTCTCCTTTTCCGAGGCCAGGCGGTCCATTTTGCCTCTCCACTCTTTGGCCTCAACCTTGACTGCATCCATCTTGGCTCGGAGCTGGTCGATCTGATCAATCTTCTGTTGAACCTGCGGGTTCCGACCATTAGACATCGTGTTTAGCTCATCGTCACTAACTTTAAAATTTTTTACCTGTTCAACCAGGTCGGCGTGTTCTTTCTGAGCCGCTTCTAACTCAGCTCGAAGGCTCTTGGCCTCTCCTTCACGCTGCTCACTGAGAAGTTTGTACGTGTCTCTCTTCTTAGCAAGCTCTCGGACTTCGACTTCAAGCTGGTTCAGCTTATCCCGGTATTGAAGGAAAGTTTCATGGTGAAGCACCGATGCCTACAAATACGAAGAAAAATATTAGGATTATCAACAAATTAATTCAAGTATAAATGGAGAAATTGAAATCATCAAGAGTTATTTAAAGTTACCCAGTTCAACGCCTATTGTGCTTCGTTGAACATGCAGGCGTGTCTACCTTGTTCTTTTGGCCTAGTTTTCTCCGGTCACCAGGCATCGGAGGTAACTGGCCACCCCTACGGGGGCGGAAAGAACTCGAGCATCCTCCGAAATGGTAATGACAATGGACCACTTCCGATCAGAATCCACACGGGGGCAGGGAACCAGTTAACGAATTTCGGGCTCGAGCTAGGCCCGCTTGCCCCCGAGGTCAGATTTTTCCTCGGTACCTTTATGTCACCCAATCCGGTGACGTCTTTCATGACGGTGGAATCCACGCTATCAAAAAATCAGCAGAGGGGGTCCTCCGCTACATGGGCCCCCTCATTGGGGCGCTCTTTCACCGTTTGAGCCTCGATTTACATGGACTCGGTGAACGAGGGCGACTCGGTGATGTCTATCAAACCGAGTGCCTCCTTCGAGGCATTGCCCCTATCCCGGGAAGCCTCGGCCTCGATCTCCTCATCGATCTCCCTAGCTTGAGGCAGATCTGCCTCTCGGATCTATGGTTCGAAGGCCCCCTCCCTTTCAAGCTGCGATCGCTCACGGGCCACTAGAACAAAGGGTTCTTTTTCTTCGGATTCATCATCAGCTGATACAGTGAATTCGAAGTTGGTGCTCGGGCGCTGGTGCTTTCTTTTGATTTGCGCACCAGCCTTCTCCTTGTTTTCTTTTTCTCCGAGCTCGGGGAACTCGGAGCCCCTTTCTTTTCTTCTCTTCGGCCTGTCTTGGAGAATGAGACTCGGTAGGTAAGTCCTCGCTACCGGCTGGAGGCCTCAGCTTGACATCCTTAGATAAACTTGCAAAAAAGAAGTAAAGGGAGTAAGGGCTTAATATTAAAAATCTTAATGCTGCCTACTCGGGAATGAAGTCTCACCATGGGAACGGGCCTCCCAACGGCCCTTCGGGAGCTTGCACCACGAGTGCTCGGAATAGGGAATTTGTGATACGATACCCTCGACCGGCTCCTTGAGTCGAGGAATGACGTTTGGGACCCGAGCGACAGCTGTATCACCACAAAACACCCATAAGAAAAAGAGAAATAAGTTTAAAATCGACGTTTGAAAGTAAATCGCACTTACATGAGGTATTCCACTTCTCAGGGAATGACTTGCACTCGGCTGGGATTAAGTCCGAAGTCCTCACTCGGACAATATAGCCTTGCCAACCCCGATCCCGGTCCTCATCAATACTTGAGAACGGGGCTTTACTGGCTCGCGGTACAAGCTTTATAGTCCCCCTGAAAGATTCGGGGAATGTATAAGCGTAGAAGATGGTCGACGGTGAACGAGAACCCATCAGTTTTGTTCAAAAAGAACCGGAGGAGGATCACGATCATCTAGAGCGATGGGTGAATCTGGCCTAGGCACACTGTTGTACCTTCTGCAGAAATCCAAAATGACTGGATCCATCGGGCCCAATATAAAGGGATAAGTGTAAACACTTAGGTATCCTTCCACATGGGTGGTAATGGCTTCATCGGGGTCGGGGACCACTATGTCCTTATCGGCCTAGTTACAATCTTTGCAGACCGTGGGGAGGATCTTTTTGGTGATCGAGCAGATGTATCTTGAAACCTCCTCACACCGATCTTGCACGGAGGAAGGCTTCTTGACCTTGAAATCGACGTTGACCGAACATCCCCCGGGGATGAACATTTTCAAAGGGGGTTCAGGTACTGGTTCGTCGATGGCAGCGCGCGAAACGGTCTCTTCTGCCTCAGTAGCCGGTCGCAAAGTAGAAGGGTTTTCTTTCTAAGGAACGGTTTTTGAAGTCTTTGCCATTTCTTTAAAAATGGAGGAAATTTTGAGAGAGGTGGATAAAGAAAGGAAGTAGAAAGATTGGACTCGATGGTTTAAGATGAAGACGAGTAAAAATTCTTGAAAAGGATCTCGAAAACTCGGAGTAAAACTACTATAAAGTGTTGAAATCTTAAAGATACGAGGATAGAAGGTTTGGATGTAAAGTTAAAATGAACGAAGGAGGGGGTATTTATAGTAGTTCAGCAGCATTTGGCATCCAGAGATGGCCGACCGTCGGCTGACATGTATTTAATGCCATTAAGACTTGACTGACGAGACGTTTCGGTTGTTTTGTCGTTTCTGTCATGGTGTATCGAAGTAAGAATCGGAAGCTCACATCGTTTCTGGTTGTTTACTCTCCTAAAAACGAGGGGACTATCTGTATACGGGTAAAATATAGCTCATGGTGCATCCTAGCCTCCGACAAGATAAGCCAGGCTCAAGATATGGCAATAAGGGACTGAAACCGAGCCTAAGTCCCACCGGGTTAGAGCCCTGGGGCATGATGCCTACCTTCGAGGATATCGAAGCCGTAATTCGGAATCGATCCTAGCCTCGAACGACTTTGAAGAATATTGTCAGACGATCCAGCATAGCCAACAGAAGGCTGAAATATCCGTGATCGGCCGAATGTCACGGCGGGAATCTCGGCGCGTATCGATAAAGAACCAGCAATCAACGAATCATAAGATTTTTTTACCTTTTATAGAGTTGTACCAAAAATAGGACTCCCCTACTATATAAAGTTGGTCTAACAATTCATTTGACACATTATAACACGCACTCAAAAGCAATACATTATCATTTTCTCTGTCTTTAAGCTCTTGTTCTTCTGTATGTTGATCCCGATCGTGGTAAATCCGGCTCGAGGGTATAGTTCCTTCAAGGCTGAATTGTCCAATTGTGTGGTTGAGTTTACTTTGTCATTATTTATTCAATTGCAACTTAATATATCGCTTTGTGTCAAGTTAATTCGTGTATCTTTAAAACCACTTACAAATTTAATTGTTATTCGATTTTGAAGGTAAACAAAATTAATGGCCGGCCAATGGAGGATTGGGAGAATTAGTTGGCAGTTGAGTTATATACTTATATTCAACGAGTGTACATAATTAGGGAGGTGCCGCTGGCTGTGTAAAGTCAAAATTAGCTCTTACGTGTTTGACTTTTAATGAACACGCTAGGATTTAGGCACTCTGGAAATCGACACTTAAAATACCGTGGTCCAAATCCTAGCATTCCTTACTTTTGATTTTGAGTTAATAAAGAATATTACAAAATTTTAAGTTTAGAAGATTAGAGCAACTATGCTGTGGCATATATATTTGCTCTGGTTGTAGTGTCTATATCAAAGACAAGCGAGTTTGGTTCTATAACTGCAGTAGTGGCAGAAAAAGTCTATTTGATTATCATGGCTAATTAGACAAATGAGGACCAACAAAAGAGAATGATTAGTGTGAAGAAGATAGAAAAAAAATAGGTTATCTTATTGTATACGTCTGTCTTTAGCACTTCAGTAGCTAATTAGGGAATAACGGTTCAGAGATGGAAACCGACATCATTTAGCAGTACACAGAACACGTTATTATTAAACTCAAAATAACAGTGAAATGAGTTAAGCAATTCAGTAAACGATTTTAGGTGGAGTTTGTATTTTTGGCAGAAGAGTGCTTAATCAATAATTTTTTTGCAAAACAAGAAAACTTTTTATGGAAGGTCAAAATTTTATAACTTTTTTGCAAGAAATTCTTGGAAGCTAAAAATATCCATATGAACAAATTTTGAACCCTCGAATGGCTGTGATAGAATTTAAAATTCTAACCCGTAAAGTTTTAATCCTTGAGTCGCTTCTGCCTACTCCTACTGATCATCTTATTGTTGATTTTGTCTGAATTCACAAGCAGGGATAGGACTCAAAGAAATAGAGTTTCCAGCGAAAAGCTCAAAATGATGCTCTTTGCCAACTTTCTATATAAAATATTCTGCCCTAACCAATGCATTATATTACTTTCACTTCACTCCAAAAAATAAACCTCTAAAAACTCTCATGTTTCATCATTCTGTTGCACTTACATTTATCCCTCCAATCATTTTGCCTTGCTTCATTTCGCAGTTAAGCTTTTCTCTACTTCTCCATTGTGAATTAGTGCATATCCATCCTTTCAACATGGGATGGACAGAATCTGCCAAAAGAAAACTCTCTTTTCCCAAAATCACAGCCATTATCTGTACTTTAACCTTCTTTTTTCTGTTGTACACTGAGAGGATTAGTACTATTTCTTCTGGCTCTATTTTGATGTTTAAGCCTTGTCCCAAAAGAGATTCTGCAGGTGTGCACCATCTTGTCCATCTCAATTGCTTTCGTTATACTTTTTTGTCGTGCTGATATATTTTTTCTTTCTTGGCTTAATAGATGATAGAGAATCGTAGAGCGATCAACTAGACAATCTAACAGACGATAGTCTTGATTTTGATCCTGATGAATGCAGTGTCACACATGGGAGATGGGTTTTTAATACTTCAATTAAGCCATTTTATTCAGACAGGACTTGTCCTTTTATTGATAAACAATATTCTTGTATTAAGAATGGCCGAAACGATTCAGGTTATCGATACTGGGAATGGCAGCCTGATGACTGCACGTTGCCAAGGTTAGCAATTTACTTAAAATATCAATTTCAGTTTTCTGTTTCTGTAAGTAAATTACCATATTGCAAAATGAAAGAAATAGCAGGATTCTTGATTCTTGTTTCAACACGGTCCAGAAGCATGCATACTTGCACAGGTGAACTTAGGATTTTAAGTCTGTTGGTTCAGAATGAGTGTGATTTTATTATATGTTACATTTTAAACTTATTTTTTTCTGTATGTATATATAATTCGAGCTAAAAGCAATCAGTTCAGTTAAAGCAACATGAGTATCCCTAGATCTGCCTCTGCATATAATACTTGAACTGAAATATTGACAATAAAATAGAGGTCTTTTTTCTTATAATGATGAAATAAGGTAGTTTTGTGAAATTATCAATATTCAGGTTTGATCCTGAGATTGATTGAATCTGTAATCCCAAAAGACAAGAAATCCATAAAACGTGGCCGCGTTCAGTCTGTATTCAAAGCTAAGGTAAATCACCATATAACTCAAACTATATATAAACCTTGTCTGTTTGAAGAATTAGCTTGAATAGTTCGGGTTTGAAGTTTGACAATCTGCTTAATTTGCACTTATTTGGCAGGAATATGATGCTACAATTGAGTTCTATTGGGCTCCATTCTTGGTCGAGTCTAACACAGATATTCCTATCAAAAGTGATCCAAAGCACAGAATAATTAAAGTGGACTCCATTGCCCAACGTGCCAAGCATTGGTTAGGAGCAGACATCCTTGTTTCCAATGCTTATGTTTGGTGAATGAGTGGACTCCGGACCAAGGCACTGTAAGAAGTTCAATTATAACAGCGGAGCAAGAAATTTTACTAAGAAGATTTAAAAAAATTATTGAGTTCCACATTTGAAATTTGAACATGCAACCTAAATCATTTTTTGAGCTACCCTAAGAATAAACTAAGAGTTTCCATTGTGGCAAGTGAATTCAACAATCTTTTATGTATATAAAAGAAAATCTTTTCACTTATATGCACAGTATAAGTTTTCGAAAAAAATAGATTAAATCGAATCCTTCAGACCATGTAAAGCTCATCTCTATATAGAAGAATTTCTACTTGGCTTTGCATATAATGCTTTTAAATTGATCAAAAGATAGAGATGGGGCGAATTTGAAAATGGAGAAGAAGGTTATGAAGAATTAGATACAATAGTTTCTTATATAGTAGCATTAAGAATATGGGCAAATTAAATTGATTCAACAGTTGATCTAAAAATACACGGGTCTTTTTCACTACTGTCTCCTTCACACCAAAAGTAAGTTATCATAGCAAAGAAACATAGTTAATTTCTAGTGGAACGTAAACTAACTCAAGCTTTTTTATACGTATTTTCAGAAACAAAGAATGGGGAAACATAAATGGGATCAGGTGCTACAATGAGACAAGACAAGTGCTGAAGAAGGGACACTGGGGAACTAGTTCAAACGAAGAGACGATGAATGTTGTGGCCAATGTCATGGGAAGAGTGAAAGTTCCTGTTACTGTTTTGGATATCACACAATTATCTGAGCATAGAATTGATGCACATACATCAATATATGGTGAATTACGTGGAAAATTATTAACAGCTGAGCAAAGAGCTGATCTTTTACATTTTGTGGATTGCATACATTGGTGTTTGCCTGGAGTTCCTGATACTTGGAATCAGTTACTTTTTGCATATTTGTAGCCCCAAATTATAATGCTAAACAGACCGAAAATGATTTTTGTAAAGTTTTTCACCCCTTAAACCAAAACAACACATGCAAATTACATGTAAGTATGTAACCACGCTGGTTGAACTATGGAAAGTGAATCAATTGCCAGAGTGATTTCTTCCATAACTAACTCTATAATATGGAAGTTTGTTGTTGTATTGTCTCAATTTGGCTTTATAAAGACATTCGAAGTTTGGATCACGACTGCGCAGTGCATTAGGGAAGCCGTGAGAGGTATTAGGGATCTCAAAGGGTCACTCTGGTGGTCACAAGGGAGACCGATGGTGGAATGGAGAGGTGCAAGGAAAAGTGTAAACCAAGAAAGCAGCGTATCTAAAGCTAGTAGAAAGTGTAAACGAGAAGGAAAAGAGGGCTAATAGCGAGCATTATAAGTTAGCTAAGACAGAGACAAAGCTAGCAGTTACGGCGACCAAGACTACAGCTTTTAGTCATTTGTATGAGGAACTCGAGGGCCGAGGTGGGGTTAAGAGGTTGTTCTGGTTATCCAAGGCGCAAGAAAGGAAGGCACGTGACTTGGACCAAGTAAAGTGCATCAAGGACGAAGAAGGTAGAGTTTTGTTGGATGAGGGACTTATCCGTCGAAGATGGCAGATCTACTTTCATAGTCTTTTGAACGAGGAGGGGGACAGGAGCATTGTACTGGGTGATTTGGAACTCTCCACAAGTCGTTGTGACTTTGGGTGTTGTAGGCGGATTAGAGTTGATGAAGTTGAGGGGGCTATGTGTTAGATGAGCAGGGCAAAGTGACTGGGCCGGATGAAATTCGGTGGAGTTTTGGAAGAGTGTGGGCAAGGCAGGTTTGGAGTGGATCACTAGGTTATTTAATGTCATTTTTATAATGAAGAATATGCTCGAAGAATAGAAGTGGAGCACGATGGTTCCTGTATACAAGAACAAGGGTGATATCCAAAATTGCAATAACTATTGGGGTATCAAGTTGCTTAGCAATACTATGAAAGTCTGGGAGAGAGTGATAGAGCTAAGGGTGAGGAAGAGTGTCTATTTTTGAGAAACAATTGGGTTTATGCCAGGGCGTTCGACAACAAAAGCCATTCATCTTGTTAGGAGATCGATAGTAGTATAAGGAGAGAAAGAAGGACTTGCACATGGTGTTCATCGACTTAGAAAAGTCGTACGATAAAGTTCCGAGGGAGGTTTTATGGAGATGTTTGGAGGCGAGAGGTGTACTTGTTGCCTACGTTAGGTTGATTAAGGACATACATGATGGAGTAAAGACCCGTGTGAGGATGGTGGGTGGGAACTCGAACCATTTTCCGATTATGATGGGGTTGCATCAGGGGGTCAACACTCAGCCTTTTTTTGTTTACTCTAGGGACGAATGTACTGACGCGCCACATCCAAGGGGAGGTACCGTGGTGCATGCTATTTACAGATGATATTGTATTGACTGACGAGATGTGAGACGGTGTCAATGCACAATTAGAGGTATGGAGGCAGACCCTGGAATCTAAAGGTTTCAAGTTGAGCAGGACCAAGACAGAATATTTTGAGTGTAAGTTCAGTGGCAAGACTCAAGAAGGGGAAGGGGAGGTGAGGCTGGACTCGCAGGTCATCCCTAGGAGAGGAAGTTTTAAGTACCTTGGGTCTATTACTCAGGGGGATGGAGAGATTGATGAAGATGTCACACATCATATTGGGGCGGGATGGATGAAACGAAGACTCGCTTCTGGTGTTTTGTGTGACAAGAGGGTGCCATCAAAACTTAAGGGTAAGTTCTACAGAGTGATGGTCAGACCAACGATGTTGTATGGGGCTGAGTGTTAGCCAGTCAAGATCGCTCATGTTCAGAAGATGAAGGTAGCAGAGATGAGGATGTTGAGATGGATGCGGGGACACACCAAGTTAGATAGGATTAGAAATGAGGTTATTCGCCACAAGGTGTGTGTGGCCCCTATTGAGGACAAGATGCGGGAAGCACGACTTAGATGGTTTGGTCATGTGAGGAGGAGGAGCACAGACGTCCCAGTAAGGAAGTGTGTAAGGTTGACAGTGGAGGGCCTATGAAGAGGTAGAGGTAGGCCAAGAAGAGGTGGGGAGAGGTGATAAGGCAAGACATGGCGCAGCTTCAGCTGACTGAGGACATGACCCTTGATAGGAAGGTGCGGGGTCGAGGATTAGGGTAGTAGAGTAGGTAGTCTAGAGTGTTCATAACAGTAGTATTGACACGCAGTCTCGCTTTCTGTTGGTAGTAGGTTTTTATGACTAACCATTGTTTTCTTTCATTGTTGATCACCTTAATATCGTGTAAGTTTTTATTCTGCTTTTATATGACTTTTTGGTATTGTCCCTTCTTGTCTATATTTTCATTAATGTGGTGCTTATGCTTTCCTGAGCTGAGGGTCTATTGGGAACAACCTCTCTATCCTCACAAAGCAGGGATACGGTCTGCGTACACACTACCCTTCCCAGACCCTACGGTGTGGGATAATACTAGGTATGTTATTGTTATTGTTGGATTGAAATAAGCTTAAATAGAACGACATGGATTGTGAGGATATATATTGGTAACAGCCTAACACCAACTCAATTGGGATCTAGTGTTTTTGCGTGTAGCTTATGGTTTGGTTCTGACGATTAGCATATATATTTCACAAGGAGAAAGGGTTTTGTTGAAATATTGAATCTTAGCTTGAAAGCTTATGAAGAGTACAATATGGAGTGCAAAATTAATTAGAATAGAAGGTGATATTGTTTTTATATATCAATAATGAAAGATTTGTACATTATTTATATAATCTAAGTGGTCAAGTTTTATACACCAGCGGTACAAGAAAGTATTTACCACCAGTTCATTTTAAATGTTACTACTAGAGACGGTGTATGTTGGCGGTTTGGTTATAAATTATTTTCCAATAAATATTTATTTTATAATTTTGTTTATTATTTCAATTTTAACTTGTAATAGAGAATTTGAAATTGAAAAATGAATTTGAAGAGTATTTTAACTGAAATAATGAATTTTACTTGCGGAACATCAACTTTTGAAAAAACGTGAATTCATATCAAATCACAACTTTGACATTATAGATTCAAGCAATTATTTTTGTCAAATTCACTCGAATATTGTCCAAACAAGAAAAAGGGTTAATAACCCGTTAAAAATTGTCAAATTATACTGATGGTGTAAAAAATATGTTGTATTGTCACGTTAAAGTTAACTTATCAATAGCAAGTTTTTAAGTTAGTTAAAGGCTATAAAAATTTGTACACTATCACTATTGAACTCTGAAAAGAAAAAAGAAAATCATTTCCAGATACCTGATAATTAGAAAAATAAATAAGGAAAACAAGAAGGAAGAATGAACATGTAGAAATGGTATCAGGCAGCTGCTCTAAAGGGTAGCTAATTAAGAATTAGCCAGTGTGTCTTAAATTTTAATTTTTCAGTTTAAATTTTCGGGATAAAATTGTCCTGAATTATCTTGAAGTTAAAATTTTTAGTTTAAGATTTCATAATAAAATAAGTACTGATTAATCTCTAAATAGCATCCCTTAGAATGACTATCTGTGCACTTACTCCAAAAGACAAAAACGGCTCAGATGGATCAAGACTCCAAGCCCATATATGAAAGCCCATCGATATTGGGCCTTCTACCCCTAAAAAAGCCTTATGAATGCATTGCTTTGCCCCACAACCAAAAAGAGTTCATCTCCTAAACTCTTTCCAAAGTTGAACACGTAAAATTCAAAAATAATCAGATTTATAAGTGATAATCAAAAAATAGCTATAGTTTTAAAAATAATAGAAATATAGTCACTTTTTATGTAAAGATAAATTTGAACGAAAACACTGTTCAAAATTCGAAAAATATTCCAGCATAATATACTGGTGAACTTCCAGCATAATATACTAGAGTTCCAACATAATATACTGGAGTTCCAGCATAATATATTGAAAGTTCATATACAGGTGCTCCAATCTCCAGTATACTATGCTGGAACTTTATGTGTGCTGGAGTTCCAGCATAATATGCTGGAAGTTCATACACAGGAGCACCAATCTCCGGTATATTATGTTGGAAACTTTTTGTGTTGCAGCAAAACAGTAGCTATTTTTCAATGACTTTACAAACGCTGGCTATATTTTAATTACCAGTCCGAAAATTAACTAGCCTGTATTATTTTCAGAGTTAGAACAACTTCCTGAGGTATCTCGTATCTTCGGGAACGCGAGATCCTAATTTAGCTGATAACCTTATTTCCCAAGGTAACAAACTAACAATCTCATCGTACCTCGTCCATTTATTCACTGATGTTTTAGTTGTTCATCCTTTCAAGGGCAACCCAAATCTGAGGACAATTCCAGATTCAAGCTTTACTTCTTCCCTCCCTTCTCTTTCTTGTTATCTCTTTCTCTTTTTGTTTTTGTTTTTTGATCTTTATAGCATTGACCTCAGTATCTTAGGAGACTTTTTTGCAACCTTTCTTTTGAAATAACTTTCTTTCATAACACATTATAATATGCACATAAATCAAACTACCATCTTTAAACTTGTGTTGACTCAAATAAGGTTGTTTTATGAAGTTGAACTAAAAGAGTAATCTTTTTTTAAATAATGGAGACTGAATATGTACCTCGTAATTAGAGTCGCCAGTGTGAAGACTGGTTATATACTGTCATATTGACGACAAATGTTAGGGAGGATAGCGCCCCTGCGGATGTCGAGATGATTATAAATTTTGACAGCAGCTTTTACGAGGCGCCAGACTTTTCAGCAACAACAACAATAATCCAATATAATCTCATAAATAGGGTCTAAGAAAAAAAATATGATATACGCAATTTTACTTTTGCCTTGGAAGAAAAGAGAAACTGTTTCCGATAGACCTCGCCTAAAGAAAATAGGAGAAGCACTGATAGCACGTAATAGCAAGACAATATATTTAAAAAACTAATCGGAGATAGCAATAGAGAATATGAAAGAAGTACCGATAGCAAGTAACAGCAAGACAATATATTTAGAAAACTAAATCCAAATAGCAATAGAGAATAAGAAAGGAGTGCTCATAGCAAACTAAGGAAGTACTGATGGCAAGTAATAGTGGAACAAGATTTGCGATAAAAGCAAACTAAGGATAAACGGGGTACCATACTAATACTAATACTATCAAATTAATAAAGACAAAGGAAAACACACGACTACCTACTAACCGTTTATCCTAATCCTCGGTTAGCTCAAGCAGTGTCATGTACTGCCTGATCACCTCTCCCGAAGACTTTTTTGACTTGTCTCTACCCTTCCTCTTGCCCACAAGGCTAACCTCTCACACCACCTTATCAGTGCATCTTCAGCAATCTTAATTTTTAATTTTATATATATATATATATATATATATATATATATATATATATATATATACTTTTTTTGTTTTTTTGTTTTACTTATAGTGGAGGATACATGGACCACAAGCAAATTAATTTTAGCTTTGGTGACGATTTTATTTTACTTTTCTTTTCTCATATTCTGACTCTGAACGTATTGCCTTGGGGCAAAACATTACAGGGATTGAGACTGCTCTTCTTCCTCGTCTAAGATATGATTTAATTTCTTACATTTGTTGTATTGCTTATCTCACTCTTCGATAGTTTTTCTTCTTTACTTATCATGGTTGACAAAGTAATGTATTGTTTGTGGGTTCATTTTTATGTCGCTCAACTTTTATTTTATTGTATTAACGTTACCAGTTTACGTAATGGAAAACTCAGTAATAATTTTTATAACAAAATTAACTCAATTTTAATTACATATCATGGAAATAATATATATGTTCATGTGAACATGTCACTTTGTTTTCTCCTTGACTTTTTTGTGGTATTAAAGTAAAATTAAGTGATTTTTCGGTTACAAACTTTTTTCTCCATAATACTTGGGTAAAGTTATCAAGTGACCTTTTTATTACAAAAATTTATTTAGTGATGAGTGATCATCCATAAAATGAACTCATGGTTTATGCTCTTTCAGTATAATTCTCAAGTTCCAACGTTACTATCCTGTTCTATAAGATTACCAACTCAAGTTTTGTGTAAGAACTTATCTAAGGCCTGGCAATTGTGTAAATAATTACAGACCATCAATGAATAAAAGTTACTAAATAAATGAAAAAGGAAAAGAAATTACTCCGAAGAAAAGAGAACAGAGAGAGGGAATTAAATTCCCATGGAAGAGAGATTAACTAAACAAGATAGATATTGTTCTATATATCAAGTCTCAAGATCGATTGGATTGTAAAACCAATCAACCTCTAAAGTTTCGTTACACGACTCGATTATGACTCGAAAGGACTCAAACAAAAGGAAACAGACAACAGATACATATATAGTAATGGATCCATAAGCCGGATCAGAATAAACTCGATCCATCTTCTTATTATGATTGCGCTACTTCCAGGTGAAAATCTGATATTTCGTCAGCCTCACTGGACCCTGCATACATTAATCAAGAACAGTATAACTAACAGGTTATTACTCTATTTTTCAAGCTATCATAACAAATTGATACGAAAAGCTACATATTGTTGTAAATCGTTTAGTCTGATAGTGTAAAAGATAAGTACAGGAATTAATGTACCTGGAGCAGTCAGTGGAGGGACTGATCTTGTAGGGGATGTTAACGCCACAAGCACTAGGGAGTCCAGCGGCTTTGCCCATATCAATGCCCTTAATAGCATTAGCGGCTGATTTCAGGCAAGTGCAAGCAGTCTTGCGGTCAGCTGGGGTCCTAGCGGCACCCAACAAACCTTTAACGCCGCCACAACAACTTCCTAGAGAGGACCGCGGTCCTGTAGATAAGGGAGGCAAGGAGCCAGGCCAGACTGAACCTGGCCGCAACTTAATGCCTCTGCATGGGGTGCAACCACCACCATGCAAAGTAGCACAAAGCATGCAATCTTGCCAAACATTTCCATTCTTAAAGAATTGGAAGAAGATGAAAATAATAGAGAGTAGAGTGAGGAAGTGGTGGGCAATATACTAAAGATGTTTTTGCTTTAGTGTTGTGTACCTAAGCTACTGAGAACTTTGTGGTATTTATAGAGAGAAAATTGGACATAAATTAATGGCAGGCGAATGGAAAATTGAGAGAATTAGTTGGCAGTTGGGTTTATATTCAACGAAGGTGCGGAATTAGGAAGGTGCCGCTGCCTATAAAGTCAGGTTTAGTTCTTACGTGTTTGACTTTTACGCTAGGAATTAGGCATTCTGGAAATCGACAAACATAAAAGACCCTGGTCCCAATCTCAGCATTCCTCTTCTTTTAAGTTAAATAAAAATTACACTGTATTTACGTTAGTAGGTATTTTTATTTGTTTATAACAGGTAATTTATCTTATTTTTTAAGATCATAAATTTCATTTTTATGAATAGTTACTTATAAATATCTTTTGAATAACATGATAGTTTAACAATTTTTAACACTTTGACTTTGGTATATATAAGTTAAAATCGTTTGTTTTTTCTTTGTCTTAATCTTGTCAAATAAATTTTTGGTAACCTACTTTCCAAGTAATAAGAGAGTATTATTTTTCAAGGAGCAACTTTACTGTACTAAAGCATAAAAGGTCTCAAAGATTCAAACGATGCAATAACAGTATTTTGCAATATTCCAACTAGGAAAAGCAGAAACCCAAGTAACTCTATCTAACAGCGAAATAGAAAACTTGGCTAACCAATAAGGATTGTGGTGGAGTGGTAAGTACTCCTTCATCTTTAATCAGAGGTCTCGGATTCGAACCTTTGGGTATGAAGTCGTTTGTTTGGGAGCGCTTTATCCTCCCAATATGGGACTTCCAGGTGCGAATTAATCCGGATTTAATAGGGCTCCAATGTGAATACCTGACACCGGTTAAAGAAAAAGAAAAGAGAACTTGGCTAAACTATGCGTTAATATATTCCAAGATTTAGGGATAAATATAATATTTACACCTTCAAAAGAACTCGTCATCTTTTCGGTATCTTCACAAGAACCTCTATCTCCCATGAGACTATATCATTCTTTTTCGTATCATATCCACCATAATTTTTTCTTTCTAAACAATGTTTCACAATTAGATGTGGAAAATACGTGAACCAATTTCAAATTAAAGCAAACAATTCATTTGCCATGATATTAGCCCCCATCTTTTTCTTCTGCAATGTTCTGAGGCACTGACTGCCCATATCGACCTTGTACGTCCCTTAGCTTTTATGCATCGAATATATCCCAATTCCAGTTTCACGTGAATATATCAAAACCTTTTTTGAGGTCTGCGTTTGACAATAGTTCACCGACCATATCTGCATGCATGATTTTTGATCTACACTGTGTTTGGACATTTTTATTTTTTGAGCAGAGGATTTATTGAAAATAATTTTTCTATCTGGCAAGGTAAGATAGTGGCAGAACTATAATATCGGGTTTGGGTTCGACCGAACCCAGTAACTTTTGTTCATACTTTATACTTTTCTTAAAAAATTCATTAAATATGTATCAATGTATTATTTAGAACCTAATAACTTAAAAAGATTGCAACGCCGAAACCATAAGCTTCAAACTTCGCCTCTTAGGTAGGGATAAGGTCTGCATGTACACTATTCTCCTCAAATTCCACTTGTGTGATTTTACTGGATTAAGGCCGGCTAAAGGGCCAAGCAGCTAAGGCCATTGCTTCGGCCCCCAATTCTTTGGGGCCCCATTTTTTTAAAATGTGTTTTTTGTGATTGATTTTTCTTTCATAAAATAAATAATATAAGGTAAAAAAAATATAAAATATTTATAGAAAATGAAAGATAACTATTTACTCAAGGATTGCTAATGAATGTTGGTTAATTACAGTATGGCATTAATTATTTTTCTCCGTTTTTCATATAAAACTTGTACTTTTTATTTTTTTTCCTGCTCCTACTAAACTATATATTCTCTCAAAACTAAAGGCAAGGCATTGAATAAATTAAATTGTACATTCATTGTCATTATTTCTCAAGTTTTCAAGCACGATCGTAATTATAATTAATTAAAGCTGTGAAATTTTTTGTATATTTTTGTTCGTTTTCACTTCATAGGTGTAGTATGCTTTTGTCCCATTATATATTGTCAATTAAAAAAGAACATTAAAATAAATTATATACATATCATTAATAACTTTGCATCTAAAAAAAAAACTTAAAAAAGAAATATGTTCCTCATCTGTTTCAAAAAGATTAAAACTATTTTCTTATTAGTATGTTCCAAAAATGTAAATACATTCCTATGATTCCTTGATGAGAATTAAGGGTGGCTAAGGGTCCGGTTCACACTGGATCGGACCGGATTCGGATTGAAAATCGGCCCGGACCGGTGAAAACCGGACCATTTATTGGCTTGGGGTGTTGGTCCCCGTAGCGGAACGGTTTGCCCTTTTGAAACCGGATGAACCGGAAAAAAAAAAGGATCGGAACCGGACCGGACCGGACCGGTTCGCAAAAAAAGAAAAAAAATTCTGCCAGTTTAAAACTTAGCCGTTGACAACGGCTCTATTGAGCTAATAGCCGTTGTCCAACGGCCAAAAACAACCATTTCACCCCATAACCACCCCTAACTATTTTTTTCCTTATAAATACCCCATTATTTCATCACATTTTTCACAAAAATCATCCAATTCTCTCTAATTCTCTACAATATTGCTATTTTGCTGCTTTGGTTATTTGTGTAAATTATACAATTTTGATCTTTTATCAAGTTTTACTTGGAGTTGCTATCAAGTGAAGGTTCAAGTTTCAACTTCACCTCAATTATACGGTTATATTTGGTTAGTCGTTCCTACTTCCTACTTCCTACTTCCTACTCTTTTATTATATTTTTGTCATATATTTATTTTATTTGCTATAATTATGACTCAAAGAGGTTCAATTGGAACTAGTAGTGTGGGGCGGGCACGTGATCGTTGGGGAAATAGGGGTAAAGGAATTGCTGGTAGTTCTAGTCAACACATAGATGATTCTCAATATTATCATGATTTTAGCTCTAATAATCCACTTGATTCTCAACACATAGAAGCACAATATAACTATGAAACTGGGGTTAATTTAGAAGAACCAAATGATTTTCAAGCTAGTCCACCTGAAGTTCAGTCTGACTTGTCTCCTGTACCTCCTACTAGAGTCCCGGTTAAACGTAAGGACAGATCTGAGGTGTGGGAATTTATGCAAAAGAAAGTTAAAAATCAGACGGTTGTATGTGGTCTTTGTGGAATTGAGTAGGTTTTCAAAACTGGGGGTAATGAAGGTGGGACGGGTAAAATTAGGACTCACTTAAGAAATAAACATCCTAAGGAATGGTCAATGCGGGCGGGGGTTATTTATTTAGGAACCGAACATGGGGGAGTAGCACATGATGAATCCTCGGGTATCCAAGCAAAAATTAAACAAATAACAGGAGGGATTCTTACTTATGATAAACAAAGGGATAGGAAAAATACTGCTAAAGTAGTTGCGGTAGAGGGTTTACCTTATAGTTTTCCTTATTCTACTGGTTTAGTTCGTTATATTCAGGCTACATATAATCCTTCTTTTAAAGGTTTTCCAAGAACTACTGTTAAAAATGATATTATTAAATTTAAGAACGAATATAAAGATTATTTGCGATATTTATTTGATAACTTTGATACTAAAGTATGTCTGACTACGAATATGGGTCGTTCTACAAATAGTTGTAATTATATTACAGTTACTGTTCATTGGATAGATCCTGATTGGGTATTTCAAAAACATATTAATGCTTATAAAGTTGTTGATGAACCACACACGGGTAATTATATTTCCAAAACAGTTTCATCAATTTGTCGTACATATTGTTTAACTAACAAAGTTTTTAGTATTACAGTAGATAATGCTACAAACAACACAGAAGCACTTAAGAACTTGAGACCTATTTTGAACCCCCCTTTTGAGGAATTTTTTCATGTTAGATGTGCATGTCATATTTACAATTTAGTAGTAAAAGATGGTCTTGACTTGTTTAATCACATATTGAAAAGGTGAAAGTAGCTATTGCTTTTATATTTAGAAATAAAAATCAAGAAAGAAAAAGAGAATGAGAAAGAAAATGTATAGAATTAGGAATGCCGATTAGGAGAGTCCCAAAAGAAGTTTGTACTAGATGGAATACTTTATATGAAGCATTGACTGTTGCTTATGAATATATAGAGCCTATTACTCAAATGTATAATAAGTATTTTATGAAACTTTATCACCTTAAAGAAAACGATTGGAACCTTGTTCAACATCTTCTTCAGTTTTTAGAAAAATTGTATCATGCTACTTTAGAATTTTCCGGATAATATTATCCAATTACTCTTACCATGTTATATTATATAGCTGGAATATCTGAATTATTAAAATTATATAGGCAATACGAAGAATATAAAATGGCTGTAGAGGCTATGATTGAAAAATTTAAAAAATATTTTTTCCTAATTCCCCAACTTTTTTACATTGCTTCTGTGTTGTATCCTGCATTTAAACTTAAGTTAACTGAATGACTTGTTAGAGAAATATATGCAAATTTAGAGATTACACCTGTTGAAATTGCGACTAATAAATATCCAAGTGTAGAACATGCTTGTGCTAAAGTTCTTTTAGATACCGTGGCTGTTTTCGCAAAGTATAGAGCTTGGGCAGACACTGTTACACCACCTGCACCAATACTGTCAACCGGTGAAAGTTCTTCTCAAATGGGCAAAAGGCATGCGGGGATGAGCACTTTTGGAGGACTTGATCAAAAGTTGCTTTCAGAATAAGACTAGTACGAGGAGGAATACAGCGAGTTCCAAGTCCATCTAATTCAATATCCAAAGAAACTTACAAGTTTTGAAACTCATAATTTATTGGATTATTGGAAGAGTCAAGAATCGCAGTTTCCAATACTTACAAAAATGATCCGGGATATATTAACAATTCAAGCTTCATCAGTTGCATCGGAGAGCGCTTTTAGCAAAGGAAGATATCAAATTGGAGATCACAGACATTCGTTGAGAGAAGAAGCAATGGAGACAGGAGTTTTATTCAGGGATTGGATCAAAGCAGAGCGAAAAAACTTTGAAATACCAGAACTTTCTCAAAAAAAAAAAAAACAAAGCCTATCTTTATCAAATTTTGGGCAACAGAACAAGTGAAGAAGGGAGTCAAACGGGCAATGAAGTAGAAGATGAAGAAGACAAGACGAAGATGATGAACCGAAACACCAACAACCAGTTCTTATAGAAAAGCCTGCGGCTATCTTAAAAATATTAGCCAGTATGTTTAAAAGAATGTAATTTTCTACATTAGAATACACTACAATAAAATTGCTCCAAATCTTGGAATTCCATCACAAGTTCACAACTCTTGTCTTCTTATTTTTTTAAAAAAATTTATTCTTTTGTGCAAAAATACTACAATTAATTACTAGTTTCTAATTGATTCAAATTTCAAGGTTTGAATCTAATTTTAAACTTTGAAACTAATTCAAAGTTTGAAAGAATATTATAAGTTTTTAATTCTAAGTTTGAACTTTGAAACAAACTAAACATTTCAAATATATATAAAAATTTAGTAATATTTTGTTGTTATATTTTCAAAAACTTAAAATTATCCATCACTTTAAATAAAAGATAAATTTTAAAAAAAAAAACCCGGCCGGACCAGTCTGGACCAGAGCGAAAAAATCGGTCTACCGGTAGCCGGTGAAGGTCACAGTCTGGCTTGCATCATATAGGACCGGCGGACCAGACCGGTAAGACTGGTTTGGTCCAGTCTTGACGCCCCTCCGGTACCGGACCGGACCGGAACCGAAACCGGAAAAAAATTCTGGTCCGTGACCGGACCGGACCATTAGCCACCCTTGATGAAATCATTTAAAGTCAGTCAGTTAGTCACACAAGTGATATGACTTGTTCAAGACTACAAGTTTTAATAGTTTTATGGCCACAAAAATATTATGGCATATTTAAAATCACAATAAGTTTCAGAAGTCTTCCTCTCTTTGTTAAACTTTGTGCCAAGTAAAAATAGAATAAATAAATTGAAACAGGAGGAGTATAATCTTTTTTAAAGCTTAAGGCCTCTTCAAACAATTTTGCTTTAGGCCAAAATTTTTTTTGAGGCGCCCCTGTAGTGGAGATATTATCATTGTTGCTGTTAGACTATGTTTGGACATTCTGGAAACAAAATAAACTTTTAGTAGTACTACAAAATTTTCTTTTCGATGTCTTTTTCACATTTTCATTTCTTCACTTGGATAAGAAGGGAGAAGGAGTTAAGAATTCTCTCCAACAAAGGAAAGAACAGGAATTTAATTGCTTTTATGGTACTGTAATTCCACTTTACTGTGTTCTAATGTTGAACGGTGCCTTTTCTAGTTTTCGGAGATGTCATAATTTACTACTTATGGATCAAGTACACTTGAGATGAAATTTTTTTATCTCTTGTGTGTTCGGCTGAGCGATTTTGATTTTGATGATTGACAAAGGAACACATGCATGAATTAGGTGTATGGATAGTATACACAGGTCACTGTCAGATTCAAGCAAAAGGCATGCACATGCAAGAGATAAGTATACATGGTTATTTTTGATATCCCCTTAATGAAAATGTTGTATAAATGATAAGGAGCATGACTCCTTACTTGAAGAGAACTCTATCCAAGATAAGGAAAGAGTTAGAGTTGAAGATAACTTGAACTCTTCTACTAATGAAGAGTAAATCATAAGAATTCTAGGGTGTGTTTGGTATGAAAGAAAATGTTCTCCATGGATTTTCCTAGAAAACGAGTGCTTTTATCACGTATTTTCCCTGGTTTGGTTGGTGAGAAAATTTTTTTTCCGGAAAATTTTTTTTAGTATTTGATTAGAGAGTATAAAATATTTTTAGGAAAATAATTTTTTATTCTACTCTCCTCAACCAGCCTCCCCAAAATCCCCATATTCTAGTGCTCCTTCCCCCCCTCCCCCCCCCCT
>MCJB01050008.1:137030-165207 GCA_002018475.1 Nicotiana obtusifolia
ATTGGGGTGGATGGTTATGGGATTTTGAGGGTGGGGGGTTGAGCGTTGCGGTGGGTGGGGGTGGGTTGATGGAGGTTGGTGGAAATGGGAAATAGGGTGAAGAATGTTTGAAAAAGAGTTTTAGAAAATATTTTCCCTTTTTTGATTGGGAAAATATTTTCCTTCATACCAAACACATCCCTAGTTAATCCTTATTCTACTAACTCTATACATTTCAATTGTGTTCTCTTTGACAGGTGACACACACATGCTAAAGTTAAGCAAGAATTGAGAGAAAAATAGCAAGGCATTTTGCAAACAATTCCTGTGTGTTTCAAGAGTGTTAACCTTAAGATTCATGAACCAAATAGAAGAACCAATTCCATGTTCCTCTTTTATTGTAGTTCAATTATAGTAGGTGCTTTTGAGTTGTACCTTTCAACTTTCTTAGAAGTAAATTATATTAGGTACTTGAGTTGTATTGTTCAAGTTAGAGTTAGCTTGAAGCAGTCACATTAAGTTTACAAGAGTTTTGTAAACATTATTGTTTGGTTCAGAGTTGTAGTGAAGTTTTAGAAAAAATCAAACCGGGAAGTAGGTTGTGCTTTTTTCACCTTTTGAGCCAGGTATTTTTTACGTACAAATACTTGTGTTCTTTACTTTCTGCCTTATTTATTTTGCAACAGTAGATTAAAAAACGCACAGAAAAACTAGGTTCTTCTATAAACCAGTGCACGCAGAAATTGGACACCACAAAAATCACCCCATCTTTTATGGTATAGAAGTATAAAATATCATAAAAGTTATGTAAAACTCTTTTGCATCTGTTAAATATGAGTTTCAATGATGAAAAAAAAATAATATATCACATTTGGTGCAGGATCACAAGGGATAAAACAAAGAAATCAAGATTCTCTATCATTGAAGCATGGACTAAGGAAACAATCTACCAATAGAAGCAAAGGAAAGGAGAAGCATCAATGATTAGCTATGAAAAAGGAAGAAGAAGAGAAAATCTGGAAGAAGAATCAATCAATGATTTGATAGATGATTGACGGAAGCAATATAGGAAGGTCCCAAAATCAAAGGAAAACAAGAGTACAAAGCGCTATACTGGAGATCGTTATAGCACGAACTCAGGGATCCATCATCAATCACTCAAGTAATGGAAAGATCTGCCCAACGGAAGAAAAGCCTGTCAAGGCCACAAGTCAAGGACGATCAACGGAAACCTAACCTTATTCTTGGAAAGAATCAATTTGCGATTCCGTTCAAGGATCAATTACCTTAGGTTTGTAATCTCTCAAGACTCGTGTCAATCAAGAGTCAAGAAGGCCTCACGAAGTATATATGTTCCAGGCTTGAAGCAGATATACTTTGAACAAACCATTATCATTCTTTTTGTTCTACTCCAAACAAGCACTGTATTTCTTTGTAGATCTGATGTGTAATTAGTGAGAGAGAAAAAATAGATAAACACTGATGAGGCATTGTATCAAGAAGAGAAAAGTGACATAGAGACTAAGTTGTTGGTGTAAAGCTACATCAACCATCTTGTACCCGAGAAACTTCAAATACTGAAAGAGATAACCCTTGCAACCCAAGGGGACTGGTCGTAGGATTCCCATTGAATCCAAACCAGTATAAAAATATGGGTGTCTTTATTTCCTACACTTTATTTCTGCATTATTATTATTCTGTTCTTATCTCTAATCGACTAATTGGTAAACTAGTCAACTACTTAGAGCACCGAAAATAAAAATCGACAATTCACCCCCTCCCCCCTCTTGTACTTTCAATTGGTATCAGAGCCATGCTCATACTTTTTGCTTAATAGCTTGTGAGAAAAGGTCAGGGCAAATTTCAAGAAGGAACGTTGCAAGTCAGGCCACCATATTTCAACGGACAATACTTTTCTCACTGGAAAGTGCGAATGAAAATATATGCCTATGATGTCAAAGTATGACCATTATCTAAAAGGGTAACTATCCACTACCAGCAGCAGCTCAACCACCTGCTGATCCGGAAGATATAGATGAATACATGGACGAGCAAATGGCAGTTGTTCAGGTCAATGCTAAGGCACGAAATTTACTCTATAATGCTATAAGTGGAGAAGAGTATGAGAAAATCTCAAGTTGTGACACAACAAAAGAAATGTGGGATAAAATGGAAGTTACTTATGAAGGAACCAGCAAGGTGAAAGAAACTCACATAAACATATTGGTTCATGATTATGAACTCTTCCAGATGAAAGAAGGAGAATCCATTGAGGAAATGTTTGCAAGGATCAACAAAATCATTGGTGATCTAAAAGCTTTTGGTAAACCCTACTCAAGTGGTGATCAAGTTCGAATAATTCTAAGGAGTTTACCTACCACTTGGCAGACAAAATTAGTCATACTCGAGTCTCAAGATCTAAACAAACTTTCATATGATGAACTACGAGGAGATCTTATAGCATTCGAGAAAACACATCTCAAGAAAACAAACCAGGAAGAAAAGAAGAAAATAGTTCCTTTTAAAGCTACAACTGAAAGACCTGAAAATGATATTGATAACGACCCAGAAGCTCTTGAAGATACATTGATGGTTTAATGAGAAGGTATAGAAACACAAGAAGGGGAAGGATGTCATCCATACGAACCAGGAAATATAATGAACAAGACAAGAATGATGGAAAATACTATGAATGCGGAAGGTACAGGCATGTTCAAGCTGAATGTCCAGATCTTAAAAGATAAGCCTCCAGATGATTCAACAAAAACAAATCTTTGGGAAGCTGGAGTGATGAAGACAGCTCAGAACATGAAGAAATAGTAAACTTGTGCTTCATGACAATTCTATAAAATTACATGAACAAATACTCTGGATGTTGGACTAATGAAGACACATAAGATGATGAAAGCAAAGAAAATACTGGAAATTGTTTCATGGCACGTGGTGAAACAAGCGACGTAAGATCCTATAACTGTGAAAGATAAATGAATTGCAGGATGATCTCGTCCAATTTCACACCTCAATTCAAGGTTATGAAACGGTCGATTGCAATAGTAGTACCCAACAAGAGTTGGGGTCGATTTTCACAGGGAGTTATATATGTGAGCTAGGCGTATATATAATAGTACGTGAGTTTGAACTACCTCAAGTTACACTTTCACAAATTGGGGTTGATTATATGTCTAATTTAAACTAAGAGTGCAAAGTTAAGAAATGAAACCACGAGAATTCTTTTTGTTGTTTTTCAAGTTTTGTAAAAAGCCTAGGCTTTGACCATCACCTAGGTATTTGCCTTATGGGATATAGACCTTAATGCTTGTTTTGTTTATCGGGGTGTATTATAGCCATCAACTCTCAATTACCCACTCAACACCTCTCGGTCATTGAGTGATTTTTCCCAATTTGGCTTTCTCAAGTCCAAATGGGTATTGCACAAAACGGTTGATAAAAGCTCAAGTCGGGTTATTATTATCTAAGGTTGAACCCTTTAATTGGGTTTATCAATCTCTCGATTGACCTAATTTCTTGTTAGCCAAGTTTTCCTAGACTAAGTCTCTCTTTCTCAAGTAGAGACTCAGTCAAATAAGCATGAACTAATGTTTGCAACCATTAATTTCATAAATTAAAGCATGAACAAGGCTAAATAATAAACACCCAATCATAAATAAGCATTAAATTAAACATCCATAAGGTTTACACACTAGGGATGGGTCACAACCCTAGTTAAAATCTAGCTACTCATGCTTGAAATTGAAGAAATAGAAGAAGAAATGATAAATAATCTCATATTGTGAAATCAAAATGATAAAATTTATGCTAAAATATCCCAAAATATGAAAAACTACTAAAAGAAGTAAAGAGAAACGGGTACTGTAGCTGTTGATGTAAAAAATTTGACCTAATTTCGTGAAACTCTTCTATTTATAATAAGCTGACAATTTCGGACAAAAACGCCCCTCAAGAAGTTCTGCGGCCACACAATTTCATGTGCGGTCCACAGATTTCTTCAACTTATCAGGAACTAGAAGTCTGCGGCCGCTTAATTCTGATCTGCGGCAGCGAGGCACTCTTTCTGTGGTCCACAGATTTGTAACTGCCGTCACAGCTTGGTCTTCTGCGGTTTGCATGTTTACATCTGCGGCCGCAGAGCACTTCTTTTGTGGCCGCATAATTCCTATGCGGTCCGCACTTCTGAGAGACTTCGAACTAGGGAATTTTCACATTCTCTGAATTTTGTTTCTAGCCCATCTTTTGAGGCCGCACAATTCATGTGCGGTCCGCACTTTGCACAAAAGTCTGTTGGACTTTCCTTCATCATCTGAGGCCGCAGATGAAATTCCACGCTCCGCACTTTGTGAGCTTCTGTGCCTTTTATTGCCTTGGGTTTAGATTACTCCTTTTTGAGTTGAATTTCATCTAGGGAGTCCATCTTCTAATATTCCTGCAATTTAGCACATTTCATCAGTTTCGGGAACACAATTCAATGCTTTTAGACTAAACCAAAAGCTAAAAAGTGCTAATAAGTAGTTAAAATCCCACTTATCAACTCCACCAAACTTAAGTCTTTGCTTGTCATCAAGCAAATAAAATAGTCCCCACCTCCACAAGCTAAGGGCCATTACAACCAATCAAAGGTGAGTCATTCACACATCAATTGGTACCAACAATTACACATACTACTTATGTATTATCAACAAGGTGACAAGTTAAACTTTTATGCACATATAGTTCTAATGTGACACTTAAGTATCAAGAGTTGACTTTGTTCATCGTGGAAGCTCGCTCTTTCATGTAGGTCAATCCTCCTCCTCTACTCTCCACCTGCCTATCTCCCTTAAGAATTTTAGCACTCAATCCAAAGATTTGCAAAAGATTGGATGTGCTATAATAGAGCGGCTTCATCTTTCCTTAAGCACTCCATTTTTTTTTCGGCTCATGTTTTGCCAATTCTTTGAGGCATTTCTTTTCCTTAGGAGAACTAGAGAGACGTAGCATTACTCTTTCTTGATCATGACATTCATTTTCTCCCTTTTTGATTTCTCTATGCTTTGCATCATTACTTTTCTTTGAATCCCTTCAACTCTTTCACTTATTCACTTTCTTTTGCATTTTTTTCTTGACTTTCCTTCTTATCATTTCTTTTTTTTTTTGTTCCTTGATACCTCTTTCAAGTTCCTCATCTCTCCCCTAAACTTACGTTTTTTAGCCAATTATTTCACAAGAATGTTAAGGAAAGCTCGGGTGCCAAGAGAGGGTCACGACAAAACGGATAAAGGCTTGTAACATGGTTATCAAATGAGAAAGGTTCGAGGCTCAAATGGGTTGACTAGGGATAACAACATTGGTGGGCAATGGAAAACTTCAAGAGGGTCATGAAAACCCTACAATCACTTCTCAAGCCAAGCAAAACTTAAGATTTCCCCTTAAAACACATTCAGAGCAAGTTCTAGACCATTCACACGGGTACTTGGACTCGCAACAAAACATCTCACCTCTCACATAGCTGGATTGTTAAAGAGGATATAGTCGAGGGCCCACAACGACCTAAGTCAACACCAGAGTCACAAAGTCACTAACTAGAGCTATTTCTTTTCAAAAATCTTATTTTTAACCATAAGAACGTAGTTAAGTGTGTTGGTACCAAATACAAATAAGCATTGTCCCCAATGCTTAACAAAATAAGAGTAAAGGAAGTGTAAGAGTGAAGAGAACTCCTTATGGCTCCTTAGCCATCTCTGTATCCATCGCAGCATCACCGACCTCAGTATCATCCAACTGGATCTCATCATCAGCAACTCCGGGCGTGGCTGGGTTGGTGAACATCTGACGTACTGCCTCGGCAGTGTCAGCAGTAGAGTCTGGCTCTTCAGTCTAGTCAGCTGGTGCTGTAGGATCTGGGCCTGGGTGGTGCAGGTCAATCAGCATGTCAAATGGAATGTCTCCGGCCGCTGCAAGCTTGGTGACCTGTCTCTGGAGCTTGTTCACTGACTTCTTGGAGGCATGGGACTTTCGCATCTTCTTCACTTCCTTGCCCAACTCTTCTATCACTGACCCATGTTGCACCAAAGTGGCCATGATTGTTTTCTGATTCTCCAAGAGCTTCTTCAGAGTTTCTTCAACTACCGGGGGAATCTGGGGTGCCGGAGTGGAGGACTGTGCTGCAACATTACTGGATATGTCAGACAGCTTTGCAGTAGCTGTCTGCATCCATTTATTGAGGCTCGCCAGTGTCTGGGAGACTCGTAGTACAGATAGTGGAGCAGTGGGCATCGTCACCGGCTTCAAAGCCGAGGTGGAACCTGTAATGGGGTTTGCTAGAGGCATTGAGGCTGAAGGTGAGGGCATAGCGGTTGCACTGGCTGAAGGCTCTATTGACGTAGATGGAATGTCGATTGTCTCTGCAGCTACCACTGATGGCTCATCAGACTGGCCTATTGTGGTAGTCGGCTAACCCTTTTTCTTAGGGTTGTATGCATCCATCAATGAATACCATGAGAATGGCTTCTTTGCCCGCACCTTCGTATCAAAATCTCTCGGCTCCACCCGTGCATCCATAAGATAATTAGTAATGGTGTTGGGAAACGGGTAGGAGGTATCATCTTGCCTAGTGACCACATATATGTTGGCCGACATCACGGCACCCACATTGATCTAGTACCCGGCCATGATGGAGGCGACTAAAACTGCCCGCTGGATAGGAAAATTTGTCTCATTCTGACACGGTCCGAGTCGGCTACATACAAAGGTCCGCCACCCTTTCGCCTCAAAACTCAGGTTGTTTCTGTGAATAGACACCCCTGCAGTAATCCATGGTGGTGGTGGCCCAGGAGCTGCCAGAATCTCAGTTAGCCACGGGCGAGCTGCATCTCCCATTGCCAACTTCTCCAAGTACCGTGCGGGCTCAACATCATCAAACCCCAAGTAGACGTTCAATGTGTTCTGGTCAATACGCACCTTCAGGTTCCTCACTTTGGTTATCTTTGTCCCTTTCTTGATGTGCGCCACATTGGCGTAGAACTCCCTGGCAGATATTCCTTTGCATCTACTATGCTATGGGTGAACCACATCCACCCCTTTCGCTCTCGGAACTTCCTCAAGACTACCGGCTTATACTTTTCTAAATCTTGTAATTGGAACTGTCGAGCGACCTCATAGGCCACCACCCACAGAAGCTAGTGAAGGCAGCCAGACTGACGAACCTGTCCTCACAGATCTCTTTCTTCTTTGGCCGCTCAAGGCCGGCAACTATAGTATCTCCCCCTCAGCCATCATCTGGGATGTCATCAACTGTAGTCGATGGTGCCTCAGGGACAGGTGTAGAGGAGGGCTTGGAAGCTTGACTAGCACTGTCCGAACCCTTGGAGGTGCTATGTGATGTGGAAGGCTCGTCTTAGAGTTGATACCTATGGTGGCTTTGATTGAACAGCCGGCAGCTCTGGAGCTGAGTTTCCTTTAGTGATTCCCTATACGGGGCATAAGAACTGGATTCTGAGGGCTCTGCATTTCTCCCTCGGTAGGTTGTAGCCTTCTTTGTGATTATCTTTTGGAGGGCGAGGGGTAGAGCACTCTTTCTGTAGCCGGCAGGTGTCAGTTGTAATTCAAGTTCAAACATACAAGAACACACTAGAGGGACAGTGACCAATACAGTGTAAAACATGCTTGCAGGGTAGGGGAGTGCGGTCTGCAGAATTATCATTGCGGCCGCATACTGGGCATTACGGACCGCACAATTTAACCTTGCGGCCGCAGAGTTAGATCTGTAGTCCGCACAATTATCAAGCGACCGTGGAATTGGATTGCGGTCAGCACAATTGTCATTGCGGTCCGCACAATTTTCATTGCGGCCGCAACTCAGATACCACCAGTATGCCCACGCTCAGATAATAGAGAATGAGTTATTTTGCGGCCGCAATCACTTTTCTACGGTCCGCACATTTTCCATTGCGGACGCACATGTGAGTCATCAAATTGACAACACTTTGATAAAAGAGAACTAGTTGTTCTGCGGCCGCGATGAGATTTTTGCAGTCCGCACATTTTTTATTGCGGCCGCAGAGTGATGCTTGACTAAAGTACCCCAGTTTCAACTTCTGCGGACCGCACAATTTCTTATGCGGCCGCAGATTTCAACATAACTACGATCAGAGTTCTAGGGTTTGCAATTTTTGCACAAATTTGACATGGTGGCAGTGTATAATCATGAAAACCTATTTACCCATTCCCCATAGAGCATGTACTAGTTGACCCACTACAGTTTTAACCCCACATGGTTGTATAATTGAATTCTACTGACAATTGGCCTAAAACTAACTAACAAGTTGTAAACTAAACTTTAAAAGAAATTGAAAAATTCTACAAGTAATTGAGGCGTACCTCATATAAAGTACTGCAATTGAGTGATCACAGATGTTGAGTGTGTATGGCAGATGATTTACTAGACGATATCAATGTCTTAGACTTGTGAATGCTCAGAGAGGGAAAAAAACGTAACAGTAACCCTAGGCCTTCTATTTATACTAGACGATTCTGACTGAGGGACAGAGAGTTGAGTGCGGCTGCAGAATTCCTATTCGATCTGCACATTGTTACCTAGAGCTTAGAAGCCCTTTTTTGTTTTGCAGTCCGTAGAATTTGTTGTACTGCTGTAGAATTTGTTGCGGAACATAGATTTAGACTTGCGGCCGCAATTTGACCATTTCTTTGACAAACCAACTTCAGAGAGTTGGCATTTTTCCCTTTCAATTAGTCCGCAATGCAATTGTGCGACCGCAGTTCGCCTTTTACTAGAGCAACCAAAATTGTGCGATTCGCATAATACACTTGCGGTCCACGCTTCTTTCCACACTTAGCTAATTTTCTGGCCGCAGTTCCTGTAAACTACAGTCATACTGTAATACACTTCAAATCCAATTAGCACAAAAATAACACCTATCTACAGAAGAAGAAAAGAAAAGAAAAAGAAACATGGGTTGCCTCCCAAGAAGCGCCTGATTTAACGTCGCGGCACGACGCAGATTACCATCATTTGAAATGAATAACAGCCACCACGTGGCCATCATCAACCTTTTCCAAATAGTGCTTCACCCGATGACCATTGACTCATAATACCTTATTGTTTTTGTACTTCAGCTCTAATGCACCAAAAGACGTTACACTCACAATTTCAAAGGGACCACTCCATTTGGATTTCAGCTTTCCGGGAAACATCTTTAACCGTGAGTTGAACGACAAAACAAGATCGTCCACCTTGAACTCCCTGTTCCGAATGTATTTGAAATTGAGGTATTTCATCTTCTCTTTATACGAGGACAAACTTGCATAGGCATGGTACCGGAACTCATCCAATTCATTCAAATGTGCAACCCGTAAGGTAGCAGCTGCCTCCCAATCAAGATTCAATTTCTTTAAAGCCCACATGGCTTTGTGCGTAAGTTCCACCGGAAGATGATAAGCTTTGCAAAACACCAAACCGGTATGGAGAAATCCCAATAGGAATTTTGAAAGCAGTCCGATGAGCCCATAGTGCATCAACAAGCTTCTTTGACAAATTCGTCCGATTAACATTCACTGTTTTGGACAAGCTACTCTTTATCTCCCAATTGGAGACTTCCACTTGATCGCTAGTTTGTGGATGATAGGGAGTCGTAACTTTATGAGTGACACCATACTTGCTAAGCAAAGTGTCAAAAGCCTTGTTGCAAAAATACGACCCCTCATCACTTATGATAGCCCGCAGAGCACCAAATCTTGTGAAAATATTATTCTTCAAGAACGCCACCACACTTCTCGCTTCATTGTTGGGTAGAGCAATGGCCTCAACCCATTTAGATACATAATCAATCGCAACCAAGATGTAGGTGCTTCTACAAGAACTCACAAAAGGACCCATGAAGTCAATACCCCACACATCAAAGATATCAATCTCCAAAATGGTAGTGAGAGGCATTTTATTTTTCTTCGAGATTCCATCGGCCCGTTGACATTCATCACATCTTTTCACCATATTACTTGCATCTTTGTAAATAGTGGGCCAATAGAAACTGCAACTTAGCACTTTGGCCACTGTTCTTGCTCCGCCATGGTGACCACCATAAGGTGAAGAATGGCAAGCTTCAAGAATATCACTTTGCTCTTCGTCCGATACACATCTTCTAATTACCCCATCCGTACAAATCCAGAAAAGGTATGGCTCGACCCAATAATAACCTTGACAATCCCGTTTGAGCTTCTTCCTTTGATTTGAAGAGAACTCATCCGGGATGATTCCACACACAAGGAAGTTTGCTAGATCCGCGAACCATGACACCTCCTTCATTGAGATAGCCAAGAGTTGCTCATCAGGGAAGGAGTCATTGATTTCAAGGCTATCATGTGGCCTCCCTCCTCCTCCAAACGAGACAAGCGGTCCGCCACTTGATTTTCACTCCTTTTCGATCTCGGATGTCAATATCAAACTCTTGCAACAATAGCATCCATCTCATCAACCGAGCTTTTGAATCTTTCTTGCTCATAAGATAGAGAGGTGCCGCATGATCCATATGAACAATAACCTTTGCACCCATCAAGTATGGGCAGAACTTCTCAATTGCAAACACAATGGCAAAGAGCTCTTTCTCTATAATGGTGTAATTGACTTGGGAATCATTCATGGTCTTACTAGCATAATAGACCGGATGAAAAATCTTATTGATATGTTGCCTTAAAACTGCTCCAACCGCTACATCACTAGCATCGCACATGAGCTCAAAAAGAATACTCCAATTAGGAGCGATGATAATGAGAGTAGTTGTCAACTTGAACTTTAGCAATTCAAAGGCTCTCATGTAATCATCATTGAAGTGTAGCATCTTTCTCTAAGAGCTTGCACAACGGGTTCACCACTTTAGAAAAGTTCTGTATGAAACGCCGGTAGAACCCCGTGTGAACTAAGAAACTTCACACGCCTTTCATCGAAGTTGGAGGTGGAAGTTTAGAAATCACCTCTATATTTTCCTTATCAACCTTTATGTCATTCTTTGAAATTTTGTGGCCAAGGACAATGCCTTCCTCGACCATGAAATGACATTTCTCCCAATTTAACACCAAGTTTGTTTCTTCACACCTTGCCAATAGTCTATCCAAATTTGCCAAGCAATAATCAAAGGAATCCTCGGCCACCGAGAAGTCATCCATGAAGACTTCAAGATAGTCCTCGATCATATCCGTAAAGATCGCCATCATACACCTTTGAAAAGTCGCCGGTGCATTACATAAGCCAAATGGCTTTCGCTTGAAAGCGCAAGTACCATAGGGACATGTGAAAGTTGTTTTCTATTGATCTTCTGGAGCAATAAGGATTTGGTTGTAGCCCGAATATCCATCGAGAAAGCAGTAGAAAACACGACCGCCAACCTATCAAGCATTTGGTCAAGGAAGGAAAGTGGAAAATGGTCCTTCCTTGTGACTTTGTTTAGCTTGCGATAGTCCATACACACTCTCCACCCAATCACCGTTCTTGTGGGAATAAACTCATTTTTGTCGTCGGTGACCACTATCATCTCCCCTTCTTTGGGACACATTGCACCGGAGAAGTCCATGAACTATCGAAAATAGGGTAGACAACCCCGACATCCAACCACTTGATAATCTCCTTTTTGACCACGTCTTGCATAGCTTCGTTGAGTCTCCTTCGATATAGGGGTGGGCATAATACCGACCGAACCGAAAAAATCGACCAAACCGTAAATTTTTGGTTTTTCGGTGACGGTTTAATCAGTTTTTCAGTCGGTGTGCGATTTATAAATTATTAAATTTCGGTATTCGATGCGGTTAACGATTTTGGTGTTTCAATTTTCGGTTTAACCAAAAAACCGAAGTTTTGGGTATTAGTTTTGAGAATTATCCATAATCCAATACCCATCTGAATTCTGAAGCCCAATTTAGCCCAATTTATTGATTTAGACTAACCCTAAGACCTAAGTTCCTTCCTTGGTTCCTCCTCTGTGCCGCTGTGCGACTGCTGACTGGGGCACCTTCTTCCACCGCTCGTCACTCATTCTTCTTCCTCAGGTTAGTGGTTACCTCTTTCTTCTGTATATTACTTAGTAGATTACTTCTTAACAGCAAAGCTTAGAAGAAATAAATTACAAAGAGAGTGAAAATTTGAATCGTGGGTTTGAATAATAGAGATATGGTGATTGGTGAGTTCAATCCCAAAACTACAAACTCCGTTGTTCACAAAATCTACAAGATGCATGAATGGGATTTTTTTTTTGAGTTCACAAAATCTATTTTTTTTTTCGAGTTAAAAACATAGTAGGGATGTGCTACTCTAGTCTCTGTTTGTTCCCTCTATTTCATTTTTTTCGAGTTCACAAAATCTGTTTTTTTCCAAGTTAAAAACATAGTAGGGATGTACTACTTTGTTTGTTCCCTCTATTTCATTTCTTTGATTGCCAACAAGATATTCCAACCAGATTTGATTGCCTCTGTGCCGACTTGATTTTATGCGAGTTGCGACATGCTAGATTTATATTGCATACCAGTTTGCATTTTTAATTCTGTTTTCATTCGACTTTCTATAGATGGCAGAAGTTGAAAGTAGATTAAGTGAGGTGAGTTCATCTGAAAGCGAACCTACTTCTTCACCTACAAATTTAGTTGAAACTAGTCAAGGCCCAAAATGAAGAAAAACCGTACAATATAGATCAACTGCTTGGGATTATTTTAAAAAGTATAAACATGGTGATAGAGCAAAGCGTAAATATTGTGGTCGTGATTAAAAGGCTGATTCACGATTGAATAGAACAACATCATTGAATACTCATTTAAAGAAGTGTCCAAAAATACCACGGAAAGTTGATAATAGTCAAACACAATTGTGTTTGCAAAAGGATGGGCAAATTAATGGTAGGGTGCTTTGGAAATTTGATCAAGAACTAGTTAGGAGGGCTTTCATTGAGATGGTAATTACGGAGAAATTACCTTTTAGTTTTGTTGAAAAGAAAGGCTTTAAGAAGTTTATGAGCATAGACGAACCTCTATTTAATGTTCCTTCTCGTAGGACAATTACAAGGGATTGTTTTCAAGTTTACAGTGAAGAGAGGCTTAAACTAATGAAAAATTTCAGAGAAGTAAAACAAAAAATTTGCCTTACCACAGACACATGGACTTCGTTACAAAGAACTAACTATATGTGCTTGACAGGTCATTTTATTGATAGAGATTGGGTGTTGCATAAAAGAATATTAAATTTTTGCCCTATCTCTAGTCATAAGGGTGAAGAAATGTAAAAAGTTATTGGTAATTGTTTGCTTGAATGGAAATTAGATAAGGTATTCAGTGTTACTGTTGATAATGCTTCTTCGAATGATGTCACGGTCAAAGAATTGTCTAAATAACTAGATATGTGGAAAATTAATTCGATGAGTGGTAAGCATCTTCATGTGAGATGCATGGCTCACATACTTAATCTAATTGTGCAAGAGGGTTTGAAAGAAATTGATATTTCTGTAAAACGTGTTAGACAAGCTGTGAGATATGTGAGATCATCTTCGCAAAAGACCTTAAAGTTTAGGGAATGTTGTGCACATCAAGAGGTAGAATGTAGCAAAACATTGTGTTTGGATGTTCCTACTAGGTGAAATTTCACCTACTTGATGTTGGAAACGGCGCAAAACTTTGAGAAGGCCTTTGACAAGCTTCATCTTTTTGATGATGGATTTTCTACTCATCTTTGTAAGCATGTTTATGAGGATGGGAATGTTGCAGGTCCATTTGTATGTGATGATTAGGTGAATGTAAGAAACGTAATAAAGTTTCTTGAAAGATTTCATGAGCTCACCGAAAAATTTTCAGGTTCACGTTATGTCACTTCTAGTTGTCATTTTGAGGATATATGTGAGCTTGATAGTCATTTGAAAGCTTGTTTAGCTAGTGATGATACTAATTTGATTAAGATGGTAGGGAAGATGAAAGAAAAGTTAAAAAAATATTAGGGTGAACCTAAAAAGATGAATAAAATGATATTTATTGCTTTTTTTTGTATTAGATCCTCATAACAAATTAGAGTATGTTGATTTTGCACTTGAGGAAATGTTCGCGGAGGAATCAAGGAAGAAATTAACTGCCGAAGTGGGTGCTTATTTGAATTCTTTGTTTGGGGAGTATCAAAAAAGATATTCAAAAGGATGTTGTCTTCAATCATCTCCATCTATATCTACTTCATTTGATGACACATCTGATTCATCTAGTGGGAATGTGAGAACAAAATCTATGAGAATAAAGCAATTATTGAAAAGGCAAAAGGAAGACTCTGGTAGTGGAGGTGCTAAATATGAGTTGGAAAGATATATTGGTGAAGGAAAAGAGCCATTGTCTTATAATTCTGATAACTTTAGAATCTTAGATTGGTGGAAAATTAATGCGCCTCGATTTCCTATTCTATCTGAGCTAGCTCGTGATGTATTGGCCATTCCAATTTCTAGTGTTGCATCTGAATGTGAATTTAGCACCAGTGGTCGCATTCTTGATTCATTTAAGAGTTCATTGACTCCTCGGTTGGTGCAAAATCTTGTTTGTATTCAAGATTGGTTTAGATGTGAGGATACTCCTATTAATATTGAAGAAGATTTGGAGTTTCTTGAGCAAATTGAACTTGGTAAGATTTTGCGTTTTATGAGTGTTTTAGTAAAAATTAGTTTACTTTGTAAGTTTAAATGACACACTTTATCAAATTATATTTAGATATAGCAATGAGCAGGAGAGAAACTTGCATTGTTGAAAGAGATACTAGCATTATTGATGCATAGTTTTAACAAGTGGTGAGTTTAAAGATTTGCTTGTTTTATAATATCCTTTTGTTATTTATAATTAAAAATATTTTATTTAACTTGTGATTTTTTCTTATTTTGTAGGTTCAAAGCAAAGTGGCTTCATTATGGTCGAGTTTATAATTGTCATCTGAAGTATTAAGGCACTTTTGGCTTAGTGAAGCATATTAAGAAGTGTCTCATGCTTCATCCAGTAATTCGTATTTAAGGCTTTAAGTATCCTTTTCTAGACTTACTTTGTGGCTTGTGACTAGTTTGCCACTTTTTTGGTTATCTCTTGAACTAAAATAGTAGCTGATGCATGCTTCTTTGAAACTTTAGCATTGCTCCCATATATACTATATAGTAGCTGCTGCCTCCTTGTGTAAAGTGTAAACTTCTAATTGTGCAACTAAAATAGTAGCTGCTCTCATAATACTGTTTTTGCATACATGTACTGAATGCACCAGCTAACTAGAATACTGTTCTTAGTAAATAGCATACATGTATTGGTCCGTGAATTTTTAGTAAATAGCTCTGTGAATTTTTTTATAGCATACAAAGTTTTGGTTGTTTTGGTTGTAAAATGTATATTGTTTTTGCATACTGTGAGTTGCTGGTGCAAATTTAAATATATGGACTGTAAAAGTTTGGCATACATATATTGGTCTAGTTAGCAATGACCAATATATGTATGCAAAAACAAAATTTATCTAGTTAGCTGTTGGACACTTGGACTTATGTGCAACTATAGTAGTTGCTCTTACTGTTCTTAGAATGTGTAATACTGCTGCATTTGTCACGTCTTGCTGCCTGCTTCCATGTAATTTGGCTAAAACCTTAGATGTTTGTTTCTTTGGTTTAAGCAAAACTCCTTAGTAATGTCATGACCAAAGAAAGCAACATTGACTTTCGTTCTTGATCAAAGAAAGCAACTATAACGTTCATTTCGAGAGTGCCAAACTGCCAATTAAAAACAGTGAAAGGATTTGCTACAATTAAAGATCTGCAGTCTATTCGGATATAAAAATCTTGAACCGTTAATAACCGAAAAACTAAATCGAAAATAACCGAACCGAACTTGAAAAAACCACACCGAACCATAAAAACTTTGGTTTGATTTGGTTATTAATATTACAAAACCGAAAACGGATAAACCGAACCGTACTCTCATACGAACCGACCGAACTGACCGACGCCCACCCCTACTTTGATGTCCAATAGATGGTTTGGCATCATCTTCTAAGTTAATCTTGTGCACGCAAAATGCGAGGCTTTTTCCCCGAATATTCGCCAAAGTCCATCCAATATCCTTCTTCCTCTTGTGGAGCACCGCAATGTGGAGTCAACCTGCACGTTAGTCAAACAAGAGGAAAGAATAATCAGTAAAGTAGAACAAGGGCCAAGAAATTCATACCTAAGATGTGGAGGCAATGGCTTCAACTCCAAGGTTGGAGGCTTTTCAATTGAAGGCTTTGTAGGAGTTTTCCTATTCTCAAGATCCAAGGAAAGTTTTTGGGGTGCATAGTTGTACGACCGCATTCCTTACAAATAATTCACACATTCCATGAAGCCATCCATCTCCTCATCATCAAAGTTGAGCAAGACGGGCTCCAACATATCACCCACATTAATCGTGTCACTTGTATCATTAATACTCAAATCGGTCACCGAGTCCACGAAAGAACACGCTTCATTGCTATTTGGTTGCCGCATAGATTTGCACACGTGGAACACCATCTTTCCATCACCCACTTGGAAAGTGAGTTCTCCTTGCTTTCACATCATCAAGAGCCTTCCTCGCAGCAAGGAAAGGTCTTCCAAGAATAATCGGCACCTCATAATCCACTTCACAATCAAGAATAACAAAATCCTCAGGAAGAATGAACTTATCAACACGAACCAATACTTCTTCAATCACTCCCAACGGTCTCTTCATTGTACGATCGGCCATTTGTAATCTCATAGATATGGGTCTTGATTGCCCAATTCTCAAAGTCTTGAAAACCGAATAGGGCATCAAATTGATACTCTCCCCAAGATCACAAAGAGCTTTAGCAAACTCGGCACTTCCAATGGTACAAGGAATTGTGAAAGCACCGGGATATTCTAATTTAGGAGCCATCGATTGCACAATTGCACTCACTTGATGCGTGACTTTGATAGTTTCAGAATTCATCGACCGCTTCTTTGTCACTAAATCCTTCATAAACTTTGCATAACTGGGCATTTGCTCCAAGGCTTCAACTAATGGCACATTTATCGAGAGACTCTTCATCATGTCAATGAACTTTTTGAATTGATTCAAGCTATTTGGTAATGCCCCCTTAGGACGAGAATTTAAAGCTTGAGAGATTTGCCCTATTTACACTTCTAAGTTGCGGATCGATGTGTTGTGTGAATCAAGTTGGGCATCGGAATCGGCATTCTTCTCCATCATTTGCTTGAACATGTTCTCAATACGACCCATTTCATTGTTGGAAGAATTAGGACCATGGGAAGGATAAGGAGGTATGTTGCTCGGTTGTTGATACATCGGGGGCCTTTGAAAATCGACCCCCGATTTCCTTGATTGTTATTCCATCCACCTTGATTATTTCCTTGGTTATTGTTGTTATGCCAATTCCTTTGATTATTGCCTCCACTCCAATTGCCTTGATTGTTGTTGTTATTCCAGTATCTTTGATTATTTCCACCCCTTCAATTACCTTTATTGTTTTGAGGTCTCCATTGTTGTTGGCTTGGGCCTTGAAAATTATTTATTTACCCTTGAAAGTTGTTCATATATTGGACCTCTTCTTCTTGGTCATTGTAGGAATCCTCTAGCTCAAACCCACTATATTCTTGCACAAAATGTTCCACTCTTTGTTGCACTTGCGGACCCTTTGTTCTCTGTTTGTTCACCATCATATTTACTCCCTCCTTTACATTGACTTGCCTCGGGTTTTACACTTATTGAAGTTGAGCCTTTGCCAATTAGATCATGGTGGTGCTCAGTTCGGCCATGGCTTGCCCATGGTCATGCAATTCTTTGTGAAAGTGAATCACATTGGGATCCTCTTGTGGAACATTAGCCCGGGATTGCCACGCTGATGAAGTATCTTCCATCTCATCCAAAATATCAAACCCCTCCGCATAAGGCATAATCATGAAGTTCCCACCGGCAAGTTGATTCACTACACATTGGTTGGTTATATTGATCCCCCGATTGAAAGTTTGTTGAATCATGTTCTCCGTCATATCGTTGTTGGGACACTCTTTCACCACTATTCTATATCGTTCCCATATCTCATGTAGTGGTTCATTGGGCTCTTGCTTGAATGCTAGAATTTCATCCCGAAGTGTAGCCGTGTGCCAGTAGAGAAGTACTTAGAAATAAATTTCTCCGCCAATTCATCCCAAGTATGAATGGAATGATTTGGTAAACGTTCAAACGAATCTAAAGTTTTCCCCCATAGAGAGAAGGGAAAAAGCCTTAGCCTCAAGGCATCCTCGGAGACATTAGTTTGTTTACTCCCCCAACAAGTATCTACGAACTCCTTCAAGTGTTTGTATACATTTTGACCCGGTGCACCGGTGAAGAACCCTCGTTGCTCGAGCAAAGTGAGCATCACATTGGTTGTTTCAAAGTTGCTCGCCCTAATTTTGGGAGGGACTATAGTACTTGCATACCCTTCATTTGGCAACAACCGGTGTGGAGTCGCTCTTGGTGGAGGTAGGGGTGGAGTGGGTATATTGTCAAGAGGCGCTCAGCCTCATCTATTTGCTTGAGGTTCAAGAGGGACCTCATCCATTTGATCATCCTCAACGCCCACGTCCCCCAAACCTATGTTTTCCATGATTGCACCTACAATTCTCAACACGTTAGTAACAAAGAAGATATTTCAAAAACACACCTAAATATATAGTTAACACCATTTTTTTAACTCTCCGGCAACGGCGCCAAAAATTGATCTCGTCCAATTTCACACCTCAATTCAAGGTTTATGAAACGGTCGATTGCAATAATAGTACCCAACAAGAGTCGGGGTCGATTTCCACCGGGAATTATATATGGGAGTTAAGCGTATATATTATAGTATGTGAGTTTGAACTACCTCAATTTACACTTCCGCAAATTGGGATTGATTATATGTCTAATTTAAACTACGATTGCAAAGTTAAGAAATGAAACTACGAGAATTGTTTTTGTTTTTTTTTCAAGTTTTGTAAAAAGCCTAGGGCTATAACCATCACCTAGGTGTTTTCCTTATGGGATATAAGCCTTAATGCTTGTTTTGTTGATCGGGGTGTATTATAGCTATCAACTCTCAATTACCCACTCAATACCTCTCGGTCAGAGAGTGAGTTTGCCCAATTTGGCTTTCTCAAGTCCAAATGGGTATTGCACAAAACGGTTGATAAAAGCTCAAGTCGAGTTATTACAGTCTCTAGGTTGAACCGTTTAATTGGGTTTATCAATTTCTCGATTGACCCAATTTCTTGTTAGCCAAGTTTTTCTAGACTAAGCCTCTTTTTCTCAAGTAGAGACTCAGTCAAATAGGCATGAACTAATGTTTGAAACCATTAATTCCACAAATTAAAGCACGAACGAGGCTAAATAATAAACACCCAACCATAAACAAGAATTAAATTACACACTCATAAGGTTTACACACTAGGGTTGGGTCACAACCCTAGTAAAAATCTAGCTATTCATGCTTGAAATTGAAGAAATAGAAGAAGAAGAAGAAGAAGAAGAAGAAGAAGAAGAAGAAGAAGAAGAAGAAGAAGAAATGATAAATAAACTCATATTGTGAAATCAAAACGATAAAATCAATGTTAAAATATCCCAAAATATGAAAAACTACTAAAAGAAGTAAAGAGAAACCGCTACTATATATGCTAATGTCAAAAATTTGACCTAATTTTGTGAAACTCTTCTATTTATACAAAGCTGATAATTTCGGATAAAAATGCCCCTCAGGAGGTTCTGCGGCCGCACAATTTCATGTGCAGTCCGCATATTTCTTCAACTTGTCAGGAACTAGAATTCTGCAGCCGCATAATTTTGATCTGCGGCCGCGAGGCACTCGTTCTGTGGTCCACATATTTGGAACTGCGGTCGTAGCTTGGTCTTCTACGGTCCGCACGTTTACGTCTGCGGCCGCAGAGCACTTCTTCTGCGGCCGCACAATTCCTGTGCGGTCCGCACTTATGAGAGACTTGGATCTTGAGAATTTGCATATTCTTCGAACTTTGTTCCTAGCCCATCTTTTGCAGCCGCACAATTCATGTGCGGTCCGCACTTTGCACAAAAGTCCGCTGGACTTTCCTTCATCATCTGTGGCTGCAGATGAAATTCCGCAGTCCGCACTTTGTGAGCTTCTGTGTCTTTTATTGCCTTGAGTTTAGATTACTCCTTTTTTAGTTGGATTTCATCTCGGGAGTCCATCTTTCAATATTCCTGCAATTTAGCACATTTCATCAGTTTCAGGAACACAATTCAATGCTTTTAGACTAAAACAAAAGCTAAAAGGTGCTAATAAGTAGTCAAAATCCCCGCTTATCACAGGATATTCTTGATCTCACCCTAAAGGAATCTCAAAAGATGTTGAATGAATTGAAAAGACTTAATAGGGAAAAGAAGGACTGGGAACTCAAACTTGAAGTATGTGAAATCGAAAGGGATGTACTTCAAGATGAGGTTCAAAAATTGCAAATGCAATTGATTGGCATGCATAAATCCACCAGTCACAATTCCGTCAAGTCCAACCAGGTAACTTACAAGTCAACTGGAAAAGAGCCGGCTAGAACTGAATCCACAAGTACTAACACAAGTGATAGATCAAAAACTAGATCAATCAATGTGTGTCATTACTGTAACAAAGCTGGACATAATTATTCTTTTTGCAGATTTCATAATTCTAATATTTCAGGATGGATTTGGAAACCTAAAAATAAACCTGATTCCAGTAGAACTAACCATCAAGGATCCAAGCAAGCTTGGATACCTAAAATAAAGTGATAATTTTATTTTGCAGGAACACCACAGAAAGAGCCGCAAAGGAAAATGGTACTTAGACAGTGCATGTTCTAGTCACATGACAGGTGACAAAAACCTGTTCAAAGAAGTTACTAAGATAAATGGAGGAAGTGTCAAATTTGGTGATGATTCAAAAGTAAGGATAGTTGGCACCAACACAGTTCCATTCAATAACAACTGTGATATCACTGAAGTATATCTCGTAGATGGACTCAACTATAATCTCCTAAGTATAAGTCAGCTCTATTATTCATGATAGGAAGTTAAATTCAAGAAAACAGGATGCGCTATTGAAGATGAGTCAGGTAAAATTATACTCCCAGAAAATGGTATGGAAATGTTTACATTGTTGATAGCATTGAAAATTTAGATAGTCATATTTGCTTAGCATCTATAACCGATGATCCATGGTTGTGGCATAAGAAACTTGGTCATGCGAGCATGCATCTAATTGAGAAACTCTCCAAGCATGATTTAGTTATTGGACTTCCTAAACTCAATTTTTCTAGAAGTCATGTATGTGATGCATGTCAGATTGGTAAACAAATCAAAAACTTTTTCAAAAGCAAAAATATTGTGTCTACTACCAAGCTGTAACAATTGCTTCACACAAATTTATTTGGACCCACCAGAACTGCTAGCATTGGAGGAAAACGATATGCTTTTATTGTTGTTGATGACTACTCACTTTTTCATGGGTGATTTTCTTATCTCATAAAGATAAAGCTTTGAAATACTTTGAGATTTTCTGTAAAATAGTTGAAAGAGAAAAATGGGTATCTCATTACAACCATCCAAAGTGATCATGGAGGAGAATTCGAAAGCAGAGCATTTGAAGATTTCTGCAATGATCAAGGATATACTCACAACTTTTCAGCTCCAAGATCACCTCAAAAGAATGGAGTAGTTCAGCGGAAAAATTAAACTCTACAAGATATGACCAGAACAATGATATTGGAACATTTCCTACCAAATCATTTTTGGGCAGAAGCAGTAAGCACAGCTTGCCACATTCTCAACAGATGTCTTATAAGACCTATCTTGAAGAAAACTCCATATGAATTATGGAAAGGTAAATGGCCCAACATAGGCTATTTTCATCCATTTGGCAGCAAGTGTTTTATCCACAATAACGGTAAGGACAACCTTGGAAATTTGATCCAAGAAGTGATAAAGGTATTTTTCTAGGTTATTCCATAAACAGTAGATCTTTTTGAGTTTATAATAAACATACTTTATCTGTAGAAGAATCAGTACGTGTCATATTTGATGAAAATAACACTACGGCCGAGAAAGGAATTATTGCAGGTGATGAAGACGTAAACCAAGAAACATCACAGATAAGTAAATCACAAAAGGCAACATGTAATACAGACGCTGCCACAAAGTCAACTAATGAACTGTCAATAATCAACCAGAATCACTGAAGGAGTCAACTACTCATACGTTTGCAAACGTCAAAATGAGTGGAGAAGTGAACCAAAATATCCTCAAAAGTTTATCATAGGAGATCCAATTGAAGGAATGAAAACCAGGGAGCTCTCAAGAAAAAGGCAAATGTAGCACTCATCTCTCAAATCGAACCAAAGAAGGTTGAGGAAGCCTTTAAAGACTCCAGCTGGGTACAAGCAATGTAGGAGGAACTCGATCAATTTGATAAAAATCAAGTCTGGAACTGCTACCTAAGCCTGCAAATGCTACCGTAGTTGGAACCAAATGGGTTTTCAGAAATAAGTTAAATGAAGATGGAAAGGTTGTGAGAAACAAAGCCAAATTAGTAGCCCAAGGCTATTCACAACCGGAAGGAGTCGACTACGATGAGACCTTCGCTCCAGTAGCTCGACTAGAGTCTATACGGATTCTTCTTGCATATGCATCCTTCAAACGATTTAGACTTTACCAAATAGATGTCAAAAAAACATTTTTAAATGGCTTTATTGATGTGGAGGTATATGTAAAACAACCTCTTGGTTTTGAAGACTCAAAATTTCCATACCACGTGTATAAGTTGACTAAAGCTCTGTATGGACTCAAACAAGCTCCACGAGTCTAGTACGGAAGACTTAGCCCATTTCTAATTGATCATGGCTTTACTAGAGGTAAAGTAGACACTGCATTATTTATCAAAAGATCATTAGGAGGTAATCTTATTATTCAAGTCTATGTTGATGATATTATCTTTGGAAGAGCTAACCCTCTTTTGTATCGCTAATCTCATGCAAAGTGAGTTTGAAATGGCATGATGGAAGATATTAATTTTTTCCTTGGACTTCAAATTCAACAATCTGAAGAAGGAACCTTTGTGTGCCAGACGAAATATACAAAGGAATTAATTCAAAAGTTTGGCATGATCGTGCTAAAGCAATTGGTACACCAATGAGCCCGTCAACAAGTCTCGACAAGGACGAAAAAGGAAATCCAATTGATGAAACTAAATACCGTGAAATGATTGGCCCTCTGCTTTACTTGACTGCTAGTCCACCAGATATTATGTTCTAGTGTTTTCAGTTTTATTTTCTTTGTAAGTACGCATTAATTATGCACCTATGATTTCCCTCTCTTTTCCCATCAGTCGCAGCTTTCAAGAAAGAAAAATCAATCATCATGACCCTTCTCTAACACCCTTTCCTTTCCTGTACTCAACCGTCGAAACTTTTTCTTTTTAATCCTCTGAACCATCCTCTCTTGTCTTCATTTTTCTTATCGCTCAAAAACTCTTCTTCAAAATCTTTCAGTGGCTAAACACTCCAAGAATCTATCTGCCTCCACAAGCAAAAGTACTCGTTCTAAAGGAAAACCCTCTTCTCAGCCTCCAGCACAAGTAGATCTAAGGTCTGACCACTCAGAAGGGTTTGCCTCTTCTCAGGAAGAATCATCTGACCATTCTAATAGGAGAAAAAGCTCTTGGCAAAAGGCCCATGGAAGACCCCCTTGAATCTTTTACCCCCAAGAAATTCAAAGTAGGCCTCTCGAGCTCTCTAGAGTCCGACCTCAATTTATGGGATACCACAAATAGGGATTTCTTTGGTGCTCTCAAGGATAAGCCTATTGCACATGACAGAGAAATTGATATTGATGACATGGAAACCCTCATTTGTAAGGTAAAGGATTTTTTTGATTTTTAAGGATGGTCTAAATTCCCCTCCATACCCCCTCATAAAGTTTATGAACCTTTAGTAAGGATGTTCTATGTCAATCTTCGTTCTAGCAAGCCTGATAAGTTAGAATCCTTAGTTCTAGGAAAACGCATTGTCCTTGATTGTGCCATGTTTGACTCAATTTTTCAGTGTAAATGCTCTGGCTTTCCCATGCTTTTCAAAAATACTTGGCCTGATGACTTTGAAATCTCTTTTAATCAAGCAAAATGTTGTATAGATGAGTGCCCTCTGATTTCCTTCCTAACCATTTAGGGGCAAACGATGTTAGTTTCAAAACCAGAGTTCTGGCCCACACTGTTGCAACTACCCTTCTTCCTCGCACTAGCTCATTCTCCACCTTCTCTCAACGAGACACCTTTCTTGTCTACTGTCTTATGACCAAACTTAAGGTTAAATTGTCCTCATGGGTCATAAACTTCATGATTGAAAGTGCTAATAACCCCATCAGTCTACCGTATGTTATGACTATCACTCACATCTTGGAGGCCCACAACATCTCTATTTCAAAGTCCTACAACTCCAGAGCCTTTGCCAGTATGGGGTATGTATGTGTTAATGGTTCCTGGGTGAAGAAACAGGAAGGTGAAGTCAAGAATGTTCAGCCTGATTCTAAGATCAAAGCCTCTGTTTCCCATCATAGTGTAAGCGATCTTGATCTTGTAGAAAAGTTGACTGCTATTGACAACAAGTTGACTATCATCAAGGACCTTCTTGCTGCAACTCAATCAACGGTTGGGGACATCCATGCCGCCTCCAAAGAGACTGGGTCCGATATTTCAAAGATAAGGGTCAAAATTCTCAAACTTATAGAAAACACAGTCAAAGCCTTCAAGTAAGTACATGACAAGATTGATGGGGTGCCAATTTCAGCTAATGCCAGCTTTGAGAGTCTAAAGGAGGCGATTTGCAACACTCACCTATTCCTTGCATCGTTAGTTGTGGATGTTTCAGACAATCTTTTGCCATTTTGTTGTTTTGGACTGGATAACAATTCGCTGGATATTTTCTTTAGTTTTGATTAACTCTGTATGCCTGTAATTTGCAAATATTTGTCTATGATGTGCCTGTGTCTACTTAATTTCAACTATACATATGCATGTCCCCTCTTTGCTGATGACAAAAAGGGGGAGAAACGATGTCATGCATTGCAGGACAAATAGCAGCACTTGTTGAGGGGGATTCGACTGATGCATATGCAGCACCTGTTGAGAGGGAGTCGACTGAAGTACATGCAGCACTTGTTGAGGGGGAGACGACTACAGCAGAGCAAGCCGACAGGGAAGTAAACTGTTGTTTATATATATTATTTTTGTCATCATTAAAAAGGGGGAGATTTTTAAATATGAGTTTCAATGATGAAAAAATAATATATCACGTTTGGTGCAGGATCACAAGGGATAAAACAAAGAAATCAAGATTCTCTATCATTCAAGCATGGACTAAGTAAACAATCTATCAACGGAAGCAAAGGAAAGGAAAAGTATCAATGATTAGCTATGAAAAAGGAAAAAGCAGCGAAAATCTGAAAAAAGAATCAATCAATGATTTGATAGATGATTGACAAAAGCTAGTATAGGAAGGTCCCAAAATTAAAGGAAAATAAAAGTGCAAAGCGCTACACTAGAGATCGTTAAAGCGCGAACTCAGGGGATCCATCATTAATCACTCAAGCAACTGAAAGATCTGCCCAACGGAAGAAAAGCCTGTCAAGGCCACAAGTCAAGGAAGATCAAGATTCCTTTCAAGGATCAATTCCTTTGGGTTTGTAATCTCTCAAGACTCGCGTCAATCAAAAGTCAAGAAGGCCTCACGAAGTATATATATACATATGTTCTAGGCTTGAAGCGGATATACTTTAAACGAACCATTATCACTCTTTTTGTTCTACTTCAAACAAGCATTGTATTTCTTTTTAGATCTGTTGTGTAATTAGTGAGAGAAGAAAAAGAGATAAACACTGGTGAGCATTATATCAAGAAGGGAAAAGTGACATAGAGACTACGTTGTTGGTGTAAAGCTATATCAACTATCTTATACTTGAGAAACTTCAGATACTGAAAGAGATCACCCTTGCAACCCAGGGGACTGGACATAGGATTCACATGTCCTAGTGTCTTTATTTTCTGCACTTTATTTCTGTATTATTATTATTCTGTTCTTATCTCTAGTCGACTAATTGGTAAACTAGTCAAATACTTAAAACACTAAAATAAAAATCAATAATTCACTCCCCTCTTGTACGTTCAGCATCATGGTCTAGGCATTTTTTCTTTCTAACGAGACTTATAAAATACCAAAAGTTTGAGCTTCACAAGATAATGTATATACCTAAGTGCATGCGGTGGCGCAATCAGAAACTTCACTAAAAATGCTCAGACTTTAAAGAAGTGGATAAATTTCTTTTTCGCTGAATGGATGTACCGACAGTAAAATTTTCTCAAATTACCTGTCTTACGGAAAAAATAAGGTACCAAACAAAAAATCGAGCTTAAACAAATAAAACAGTACAAAGGTTTCAATTCAGTTCAATGTCATAATGAGTAATATTTATAAATTTATATACTCTGCATCAAAAGAATGTACAAACCATTATTAAATAGTGGATGAACTTTTTCCTTTTTTTTTTTCCAATTACATATCCAAAACTATTTTAGTCATATTCTTATCCTTGCCAAGTAAAGTGAATAGTAAATCCAACTTTGACTTTCTGTTATCATCAGAAGTTATTTCTGCAGACTAATTAGAACTTAATTTTTTTACGATGTTATGTACTGCTGGTGTGCTAACAAATTAGGGACGACGGTAGATCGATAATTTTCCCTCTGCAATAGTTAACCTGATCGGTATATATAATTAAACTTTTTTATCAATTTCCATTGTTACTATCCTATTTCTTAAGACTACCAACTAAAGTTTAGTGTAAGAACTTAATATTTAACTTGACTGATTGAGTGAATAATTTTAGACCATCAATGAATAAAAATTAGGTAAAAAAAAAAAATTTAAAACAGAGAGAAGGGATTAAATCCGGGTGGAAGAAGCATTAACTAAATAAGATAGATGTTCTATATATCAAGATTAGATTGTAATATAACCAACGGCTAAGGTTTCATTACAAGACTCGATTATGACTTCAAAAGACAGAAAAGCGAAAGAGATAACAGACACAAAATAGAAATGGATCCATAAGCAGGATCAAATTACTCGATATCCTTCTTATTATATTCTGCTCCTGATCATAATTGCTCTACTGCCAGAGTGTGCGGTGAAAATTTGATCTTTCTTCAACCTTACTGGACCCTGCATTGCCAAATTAAGCCAGCAAATTAACCAAGGTATTTACTGGACATGTGCAATAATCTTCTTACAGATAAGCCAATTATATCTAGAAAAAATATATAGCGAGTATTACATGTATATATATAGAGAGAGAGCTTCTAATTTACTAACATTGGTGTAACACAATTTTGACAAACTGATAGCACGCGAGGCACACATCCTTTTGTAACATGGGAGACGATCATAAATATCGTTTTAAGTGTCCCATCCCAATTGCTTGCTTGAATGAATGGAATGTCTTCTTATCTAGTACTCTTATACAATTATATATCTATAGGTTGAAGTATACCTTAATTATTAGGTTCATTTTCATTCGCATAGAATCGGAGACAGTCCCACATCATTCTTAGTTTCACTACTAAAAATCAGTGTTTTTGCGACCAACAATTGGCGACCAAAGTTGGTCTACCCCGAAAAGCGACCAACATTGGTCGCCAAAGTAGATGAAAAAAATGAAAAAAAAAATTAAATCAAATAGCGACCAATATAGGTCGCAAAATGGTCTCCATATTCGTCAACATTTTGACCGGACTGGTCAGACCAAGCTGGTCAAATAAAATTCAGAAATAGCGACCAACTTTGGTCGCCCAGTAGGCCCCAGGTTTATAATTTGCGACCAAAGATGGTCGCCAACTGTAAGGGAATTTTTTTGGGAATTAGGCGACCAAAGGTGGTCGCTTCTGATGAATATTAAATAAATCAGATTTGGAAAATAGCGACCACAATTGGTCGCTACTTGAAGAAAATTTTATGGGGAATTTGGCGACCAAAGTTGGTCGCTTATCGGGAATATTAATTAAATCAGATTTTAGTTGGGCGACCAAAGTTGGTCGCTTTCTTATTAATATATTTAGTATATACATACTGTATTATACCATATATATATA